>JAMKCH010009490.1:0-62663 GCA_023653785.1 Ophioderma brevispina | reverse complement strand
TTCAAGGGCCAACAATACACACATGATGTTTTTTCCAGCCCAATGATGAAAAGCTATGTGAATTGAAGATATTTGTGCTGCATTAACTTTTGCACTTCCTTTGCACTTATGAGCACAAAATTAAGAGTACTAATATTAATATATAGTTTGTTTAAAATAGCTCGTCATTTCTTTAAAAAAAAGGTAAAATGTGAGTAAGTGACAATGTGCAAAAATTGTACCTACAAAAATTATCAGCATTAAGTACTTAACTAATGCTACTTTGGTCTTAAAATGTTAATACTTACTTTTAGACCACTGCTTTTAACTTTGAATTACAACTTTAGTACACAATTTGAATGAGAATTGCAGCTTTTTGTCTTATGTAAATATTTGTTGCGGACGTACACGTTGCGGACGTACATTTACCTGTACGTCCGCAACGGTATATCTCAAAAATTAGGTGATGTAGAATGTTTATTTACTGCTGTTTATATGGCCCACGTAGGGTAAACAGAAGATATGAGTTAATATAATTTTAACATGCTTAGTTATTTTTTAAACTAAAAAACTACGTATTTTTTGTTGCGGACGTACATTTAAGGAGATACCCAGTAAATCATGGCATTAGAAAAAAAAATTCATAGCTTTGAAATATTATTCATATTGGATTCAAATGCATATGCAATGACTTTTAAAAAGAGTCCTTACTAATTGTCAATACATATCTTGAGTTCCTATTACAGGGTGAATAAAAAATTCTAATTTTTTCCTGCAGAAATGTGCATTTTGACACCTCTGTCGGTAGAGCCTTAAATCCGACAAAACATGAATGTTTGGTAAAGTTCCATATTATTCCCCGAAACTAGACACTTTTACCTTCCTTATGACATAAAACTTCAGCAAATTTAACGATTTTCAAATTTTGACCATTTGGTTGACCTAATTACGGAATTGCCCAACTACTTTTTTCATGCCCAAAAAACAAGTAAAATCAGAAATTGAGAAAATCGCCGTTAAAGTTTTTGTTTTGTACATAAGTCAATGGGGAAAATATATTTAAAACTGATATAAAAATGAAACGAAATAATGTTTGCGAATGAGGTGAAGATAAATAACAAATATATTATCTGGGCTATCCGAACATGCAAGAAATAAATAATTGAAAATTTACATATTTTTCTCTAAAATTTGCTGACGTCAACAAAATGACGTCATCGGGGCTATGCATCCCAATTTTTTTAAAAGGTACATCATTTTTCTGGTTTACTAGACCATGTAGAATACAACCATGGTCAAGTCGGAGGATCCTGGGGGGGATGCACGGTAACGGGAGACAGCTCACGGGGTATATGTGATGGATTGATGATACATAATTTTGGTTGCATGCTGCTTGAAACTGATTGGAGAGGTGAGTGCAGTAGAATGGCTAACCAATTACACATAACCTTTTGTGACTACACATTCAGTGATATGATAATGACCAATGTTAAAATAAATGTCAAATGTGTAGTCACAATTATTGGGACTAGGGTCTCACACCGTCGAGCAATACTTGAGGTGGGGATGGACAAGAGCTTTGAAGGCAGAAGCTTTCAAGTCACGGGTGCAGTAATGTAGATTGTGTCTAATGAAACCTGAAACCTTAATGGCTTTGGTAGTGGTTTTATTGATGTGGTTAGTCCATCTAAGATCATGAGAGAGCTCTACCCCAAGATACGTGTGAGAGTTGGTCTCTTGAAGTGTTCTGTTACTAAGTTTATTCATGCTGTTTGGGTGTTTTGCAACGAGAAACTCTAAGAGTGTAACATTAAATGTCATTTACCAGTTGTCTTGCCATTTGGTGAGATTGTTAAGGTCATGTTGTAAGGTCTGTGCGTCGTTGTCAGTTTTAATGGTGTGATACGTAATGCAGTCATCTGCGAACAGTCTGACTGTGGATGAACTGCCTTGAGGGAGGTCGTTGATGTAGAGCAAAAAGAGGAGGGGGCCTAAGACTGTGCCTTGTGGCACGCCCGATCGTACATGGGTCCAATCTGAGTGCTCGCCATCAACAACCCTCCTCTGTTTACGTTTGGTGAGGAAGTTTGATATCCATGTATGTAAATTGCCTGTGATGCTGTATAAGAGTCTGTTAATAGGGTACCCTGTCAAAGGCTTTGCTAAAGTCCATTATGATGTCAGTCTGTATGTTATTGTCAAGTGCTTGCAGTAGATCGTTACCACTATTTGAAAGACTATTGACAAAAATAATAAATGGAAGAGGACCAAGCTAAGTACAGAGCCTTGGGGGAATTCCAATATTGATATGTTTGAAGTCAGGAAGAGTAGAATTAATGTTGACTGCCTGAGTTCTGTCACTGAGATAGGATCAAACCACTGAAGTGCAGGACAAGTACCATTTTGTAGAAATTTATCAATGAGAAGAGAATGGTTAATGCAGTCAAAAGCCTTTCTGATACCAAGAAATATTGCTTCTGTTGCACGACTCTTATCCATATTTTTCAAAATAAAATCCTGTATGTATCTAGCAAAATAGTAGCTGTGGAATGATTGGCATGAAAGCCTGATTAGTTATTAATATCAGAAAGTCCATTGGAAACAAGGTATACAAAATTACAAGTAAAAAAGGTATAAAAGTACACATAAATTTAGTAAGGTACTCCTACCATGTCTACTGTGATGAACGTTTCAAATGGTGTACTCGCATCACAGTAGAAGCATTTCCATATACAATAACCTGTAGCAGTGCAGTTGAATACTAAGAATTAGGCTCCGAAGAAAAAAGGATTTGCAAATATTCGGAGCCACAGCGGCTCAGAAGACCTTCCCAATTGTACCTTTTCGCCTATAAGTTTGTTTTTTTCATGGCACCGGGAGCCTCTCATAGCAAACACGTAATCATACTTCCGCACAACAAACGTTCCATGTAGATTATCGAGAGCTGAGCTTATGTCTAGGGCTCAATTTCTAATGGATAGTTTATGAATGATCAAGAAATGGTTCTCGATTGCTATGCCAATTTGTTAACAGTATTTTCAATATTTTTGGGAATTTCTTGAAACCAGCCATCTAAACTACTATAGTAGATTCAACCCATCGTGTCACCTCTAGTATTTTTCCGAAGGTACTGGCATTGAATGAGGGGATGTGCATTGGATGGAAATTAAAATTCCACGCTAAATCTATTGAAACATGTAGTCTGCTAGCAGAGAAAAATCAATTATGTACTTAATAAAATCATTCAACTCAACGTAAACGCATAGCTACATTAACTCTCAAAACATTCTGACTAATCGTATTTGCTTTAATAATATTCAATGTAACAGGTGAGTTGAACGTTGCTGACTTTGAGGCTTGAGCGCCCGTGTTTTGGATACGAGGGAACACAAAAGCCTTGGTATTCCTTCTGTATACATGAAAGGCGAGATTATCTCAGTTCGTTCATGATACAGGTGAATCGAGCCACATATTCTGCCTCCTCTCCTAACTAATCGACGCTGTCCAAAACTTTTACTGCGGTGACACGATGGGTTGGATCAACTATAGTATCAACTCTTGGGCATTTATAGTGTATGATGATTGAGTGAATAGGAATTGAGTGTAACTTCCGCTAGCGGCATTATTAGAACAACGGCGCATAATAGGGATTACACTGTACTTATAACTATGTCACAAGCAGGTGGGTAGGACACGACCTGCTCAATTTGTACATTGGAAATTTCCAAACCGTAATTTGGGGAACTGTAATGTGCATTTACTATGGCAGTCTCTGCCTCAATTACATTACAAAATCTCCTCTTAAACCTTATAGTAGTAATATCATGATAATTTAGGAATTATCCCCGTCGGGGTTAGTGGATTAACCCCGCAATTGCCCGCAAAAGATATTTGAAATCACTTAAATACGGCACTGGTTTTTTTAACATATACCAAAACTGTCAACCAAGGGGGTGAAAATTGAAGTACATTGTAGAGGCTTTTCATATACTGTTTTTTAACGTAGACAAACTATATTTTATGAAAAGAAATGTTTTGAGGCTTAATCTTACATTGATTATATGTTACAGATATGAACTGTAGAGCATAATCTCCATTTTCTATTAAACACCTTTCATGATAAGACCACTTCCAAGTTGCTATTGCTTTGCATATTGATGACCCAAACAATATAGGGTGACACATCAAACAATAAGGTTGATTTATGCCAATTTTCATGTTCCTATGGTCACTAGAAAAAATTTTAGGGCCAAAGGAATGCTAAAATCCTCATATTCACTGGTTTTGACATCAAAAAGTTTGTCTAAAAAAATTAAAACCGGCTTAATCCTGGTATTACTTCTTATGTGCATACAACCAACTGAATTACTTGTACCAAGCATTTTGGAAAAACTCCTTGAAATGAAATATTTCAGACTGATCAGACTGTGTTGCGGACGTTACATTATGTCAACAATACCTAAGTTTGCACTGTCTTTCAAGACATTTATGGTGTTAAATTAAAACTTTCTATGTTAGTTAGCAATAACTTTATGCAAACTAATATTTTACATACAAAAAGGTATGTTACAATGCCTATATATAAAATATTTGATAATAAAGGTTCCAAACTAAATTTCCATATTATTTAGCACATAATGCATTTCTCATTTTAGAAGAGAAAAATGAAATAATTTTACTTTTTAAACAGTTTAAACTTGTGTAATTAGCTACAATACAACAAACTCTAGTAAATAACAGCCTGAAAACCTACCTTTCAGCTCCCAAATTACATCAAATGTTATACAATACCGTTGTTGCGGACGTTACATTTTGTTGACTACTGATTGTGACTGTTCCAAGACAGTTTAAAACATTTGCAGATATTCCTTTTGTGTACAAAACTTTTTGCATATCAAATCTGAACAGGAAATGAAATATTGGTACTTTTACAGGACTCAAATCAAAGTTAAATACCAGAATTGGTATACTTAACCATACAGACACTCAATTTGATGTTATATTGAAATAGCCAGTCTCCATATTGTAGAGTCCATGACGTTGAAGTGAGGGTTTATGTATTTAAAACTTGTGAAATCAGTAAGGTATTTCTAAAATTTATTTTGGAAATACACAATTGCAATATCATTTGGAACCTTTTGAGCTAATTTTGAGCTTAAAATCTGAAAAAATAAAGGAATTTTGCTGTTATTTTCACTAAATTGGTATTAAATATCTATATTGCACATGGTTTAACCCTCAAAATTTAACATTACAGGTTCTTGGGTCAAAATAAGTTATTCTTCTGCCACTTTTCCTTATATTTACTGACATAGCTACTTTAACGTGTGGACCATTAATGTTGACAAGGTGTAACGTCCGCAACATATTCTTATATGTTCATTTTGGCTTTTGTATATTACTGTTTTTTTATTGTTTTTGTCTTGTTTCCTTTTTCTTAGCTTCTTAATTAGTAAAATAAAAATTAAAACCAACATATATCATTCTAAAATTCTATAGCACTGATACTAGCTAGTATGATCTGCTTGTCAACATTCAAATGTAACGTCCGCAACAAAAGCAGTGATTTCTACCTGTGAAAAGTGTACTTTGCAGGTAAAGAAATGAAAAAAGAAGTAAAATTTAAAGAAATTGGGCCATCTTGAAAGTGCTGTTCTATATAAATGTCACATACCTCTATCAGATGCAAAGTAATGACATATCATGGTTAAATGTTTTAATTATTGTTTTCGTACTGGTAGGCTCACTGATGATCAAAGAAGAGGTATTATTAACCTCATCCCTAAAAAGGATAGGAATCCAACTTATCTTAGTAATTGGCGGCCAATATCATTACTTTAATACTGATTTATAAGTTATTAACCAAATGTATTGCTTTTTCGTTTAAAAAAGGTATTGCCAAATTATTTGCAGTGATGCAGACAGGATTTCTTCCAGTAGATATCTTGTGAAAACCATTCGCATTGTCCCAAGAAAGTTCTGCATATAGCTAAATAAACACAATTCCTCCTGGAATTATGTTTTTTAAATTGATTTATCCAAAAAGCCTTTGACAAATTAGAATGGTCTTTTATTTTTAAAAACGCTTAAAAAATATTTTTAATTTGGTCAACCGATTTATTAGCTGGGGTTAAAATTTTCTATTCGGGAATAATCTTCATGTGTACTCAATAATGGGCATGTTTCAAAACTTTTTAGTTGGAATGCGTGTTCGGCAGGCTGCCCTCTCAGTTCCACGTTTTATTTATACATTATTTGGGTCGGAAATTTTAAGTTTCACTAATTAAAGCCGACGTGGGATATGTATGGCGTTCATTTATAATATGGACATAACTATCAGCTCTTATTCAGATGATCCTACTTTATACTTACAGGATGTTAAATCTTTTAAGTAAAGCATTCAAATTCGAATAATTTTTGGTTCTTTTACTTACTCTGGTTCAAAATACATGTTGGATAAATCCTAATCTTTTTGCCTCTTGGTTCCTTTAGACTGTAGCCCCCCGACATTTCACATTAGGCCATGTCATTCACGCTCTGGTCGTTACCCTTTTAGGTGGTTTACCTTTACATCGGATTTGAACAATATGTGCGACTTAATTGTAAGCCCAATTACAAAGCTTCAAGAATACCCTTATGTTTGGTGCCCCTCCGGGATCTACTCCAATTGGCAAAATACTATAATTAAAGTCTCTTGGTCTTTCTCATTTAATCTTATGTTATCCGTTTTTTTGGCCCCAACCACCAGAAGAACTTTGTAAGGAGTTAGATACTTTTGTGTATAATTTTTTCTGGTCTGCTGGCAACCAGATAAAATTAGTAGGAAAACAATTATTGGGGATTACTCTTCTGGCGTTTTGAAAAATAATGCATATCCCCTCTATGATTAAAGGCCTGAAAATTTCATGGATTAAACGTTTGTTGAGACCCTAATAATCATGGGCATTGGAAAAGCTTTTTGATTCATTATCTAAAACCGTTTGGTGGTAATCTCATCTTGTCATTGTAATTTTAATCCCTTCTAACGATCAATTTGCAATCCATTGATAAATAATTTTTATTAAAGAAGTTTGGAGGCATGGTTAGTGTCGTTATGAGCCGCCATTTCAAATTTTTCACTCAAATTTTATGGAATAATTCTGATATATTAATATATAAGACCGTGTTTTTTTGGAAAAAGTGGTATGATCAAGGCATTATATATTTTTACGGATCTTTTAACAAATGATAAGAAAATTAGCCTTATACCTCTTTAAGAAAGTTTATTTTGATTGTTAAATTTATGGCATTATTTTTCACTTATTTATGCCATCCCTCAGATTTGGAAAAGAATGGTTCAGCTGGTGGACAGGGTTGTTAATGAAGAGTCCTCGATGAGCTTGTTATCTAAAAATTGTTGGTAATAGTAAAATTTGTACGCTGATCCATTCTTTTGTATTGCCAATAGCCGATTTTTCAGAAGTTGTCCCCATTCGGGATAAGAAAAATGGGCCTCTTTATTTAATGATGTAGATTTGAATTGGGAGAATTTATTTGTATTCCTCTAATTTCTTCCTGTCCCCAAGCTGATGATATTTTCAGTTTAAGCTCTTGCATAGTATCTGCTGTCAGTCCAACAATTGCTATATCAAATGGGTATCAATAATTCAAATCTATGCACCTTTTGTAACAACAATGTTGAAACTATTTACACCCTGTTTGGGAATGCCAGTTGTTACACAATTTTTGGCAGATTATTCAAACTATTGTTTGAATAATAAGAATAATTTATAATGCCAAGAGTATTTTGCTTGGTACTTTAAATCCTCAAATGTCCAACTTTAATCTTGTAATACTTTATGCCAAATATTGTATTTATAGAATGCGAAATGAAAGTAAAAGGCCAACTATCAATGCTTTTATTCAGAATGTTGAGAGTATATAGAGATTCTGAGAGATTAGTGCAATGATAAAATAAGACTGACTTTGAACAACAGATGGATCGAATATTAATATATAATTTAAAGGTGCTTTTTGTGTGATCCACACATTGTCCCTCTGACTTGCCTCAATGGGTTGTTTTTCATATCATCTGAACTGTTGGCGTAATATGGTAGGTGGCCCAGACTACTGCATATTTTGGTCTTCTCTAGATGAATTTTTGCATTTTGTACTTTCCTGCCTGTAGTAATAATAATAATGAGTCGACAATTTGTGGTATAGTGGCCAGTGGCCTCTGATAGCTGTTCATGAAACTTCGTTATGGATCTCCAGTGTATCACATCGAATTTAACTGAAATTCTGGATTTGATTTTTTTTTTAGTATTCTTGGTGAACCATAAACAAGAATGAAAGTGCTGGGATCAAGGAAAGGCACTTTTTTATTTATTTTTTTTTTTTTGACCCCCATACGCATATTATTTGTTGATTGTTTTTGTGTCACCTGCCTTAAGGCAGGAAGACGCGTGGGACCATTTTGTCCACTGATGTTGCTAGTTGATTGTCTGCTGTCGTGAAGGAAGTTTAACATATTTGCCTGTAAAACGTCTGTATGTTTTGATGGATTAGACCAAACTTGCATCAAAGGAGCAACATAAACGCTTCATTTGCTGAGGTCAGGGTCACATGCCAAAAGTCAAAGGTCACGAGGTTGGGTTGTGAAGAGGCTGACAATGTAGACTTTACCTCAGTTGAATAGTTTGAGGTTCAATTTGAAACCAAACTTACGTTATTTGTAGCAGCATTGGATCCCGCATTTGTTGAAGCCAAGGTAGCATGCTAAGGTCAAGGCATTGGATAGGGTTGTAAATGTAGAATTTGACTTCAATTTGAAAGGTTGAAGTTTCGGTCCGAACCAGCCGTGGTTTTAAAGGGTGCAACAATGATCCCTCTTATTTTTTTTTTTTTTTTTCTCGCTCGCTCTTTTTTTTTTTGAGGTCAAAGGCCAGATGGCAAGGTCCAAGGTCATGTGAGGTTAGCCTGTAAGATAGCTGAAATGTAAAATGACTTTAATTAGAAAAGTTTCAATTGGAGTCAAACTTAGTTTCTGAAAATTAAATAAAATGCAAGCCCCTCATTTATTAGGTCAAGGTTTCGCATTCTGGGTCAGGGTCATGGGAGGCCTATTATTCGTAAACCGCAATGGCAGGCAACAAGTGGCCGAGACGATGTATTTTTTGTATTTTTTCCTATATTTGGGAAGGAGGTAAAAAAAAAGTGTTCCGTGGTGTGCAACATCAAACTTTAGCACTGTTGGGTATTTGCATGTTAAGGTTCTCTGTTATAAGGTCTCATTCTAGTACTCATCACTAATGGTCTCATTTCAGTACCTAATTTGTAGGTGAAATGTTAAGGGTTTTTTAGGGGCGACTACTTTCACTTTTATTTTATTTAATATTTGTGTAGTTTTTGTATTAAGTAATTTTTATATGTACATGTTATTCATATGGTAAAAATAAGCCAGAACTTCTTCGCTGTTCTGTGAAAAGAGAGGAAAAACAAAAAAAAGGTAAAGAAATGAAAAAAGAAGTAAATTTAAAGAAAGTTGGGCCATCTTGAAAGTGCTGTTCTATCTAAATGTCACATACCGTCTATCAGATGTCAAGTAATGACATATCCTTAATGAATGGTTAAAATTGCAATTAAAACATAATAAACTGCTATTTGTTCACTAAAATTAACTATAGATTGTTTGTTTTAGTCTTAATTAATGAAATAGGTTACAGTTAATAATAAATACAATATTTTCCAATTCTGATGAAGATTACTAAAGAAACAGCATCAAATACCTTATTTTTTCCGTCACATTGACATCAACGTCCCAACACATTTTGCAAACTACGTTTAAATAGTAATAAAGATGTAAAATTAAGTTAAAAAAAGTTTCTCTAGTTTATTTTTATCATTGGTAAAAACAATAGAGATATCTTCTTGAATTTACTTCTATATAAGAAAACCTTGCTATTGTGTTGCGGACGTGCTAGTGTGGCGGACGTTACAAGTTTTGACGGAAAAATGTAACACCATCATACAGGGACCAATAAAAGATGGGAAGGGTTGCCTGGATCTGTGGGAATTGTGTTAGAGGCACTTTAGTTTTAATATACAACTTAACTTATTGAGGTCAAGTAGCTGTCGCCTAGGCAACAGAATGTATGTTGCGGATGTTACAAAAATGTTGAACGGAAACTTATCTTTTTTTGTAAGTGCATATATTTTTTAAAACTAAGCGATCTCATAATTTAATTTGTTCATATATTATGGTATAAATGAACTATTTGTACATGCTAAGCAATTAATACAACCTGGCTCTACTTTAAGGCAATTCTCGGCTAAAGTTGGTGTGAAATTGTTTACGGAAATTTAACGTCCGCAACTCATTTTGCTTGACCACCTCATTTATAACAAGGAACATGTGGGATCCCCTATGATGTTAGAAAATATCTTACATTGGTACAGATTGCTATGATGAATAAATATCACATGTTGCTCTTGTTGCAATGGCAGATAATTCCAATTTGTACTATTATTGCTAGGTTGACAAAATTCCGTCAACATTTGGCTGGTTTAGGCATGTCCAGCGTCATACTTGATGAATCACCAACTTCGTTAAGCTATGGCCTAAGCTAGGTCTATACTAATATCCAGCAATAATTTCAGCTTGCTGATCCAATTTTTGTGATGGGCTCTCCCAAGTGTCATTAGCTTTTGGGTATATGTAAAAAAACCAGCGGCCCATACCATACTCGCTGAGCCACATTTGTATTATTTTACACCCTAAACATAATGGACAAGTCCTGTCCCCCTCCGGTCCAGGGGGGTCACACTTATGGGTCATCTCTGTTTTTGCCTTTCTGACAAGTGGAACTCCATGGAATTAAGACTACACGCAGCAGTTATGCATGCGTTTTCTGTTGCCATCATGGGTGTAGCGCCAGAGCTTGTTGTCCACTCTACTGTCACGACAAGTTGAAAAAGTATATTGTACAAATATAGTATCAAAGGTCAAGATGTAGCCGTAATTATGAGACTAATAAAATTATTAATTAGTTAATGTTATTTTTATTCACTAAAATTGATTTTTTGACACAGAGAGCCACCAGATGCAGTTTTCTCAAAGTACTGAGTAATGTTTACACAATTCATAACCCTCTGATTCATAACATTGAATCAGAATGGCAATGATATATTTTGATGGGGTAAAATGTTCACAGTGTGCATGTTTCAGAAAAAAAATTGCCATTTTTTCTCAAAATTTTGATTTTAGCAAATTTGGCTCTAGATTGATGAAATTGGCCTACTCTTTCTCAAAATTTTAGAACATGTAGAACATATCCACCCATGGTCATTTGTGCTGAGTACCCTTGGGTTAGAGTGTACCTTTAAAACTGATGTGAAAGGCGTTGAATTGAAACTTAATCACCCCGGGGGGTTCTCAACTTTTTTTGGGTAGGTATGTGCCTCCCGGATTACAAAATTTGAAGCTCCAGAGCTGATTTGAGGCCCAAAAATGGGTCTCCGGAACTAGGTTTTTCAAACATTTTCAGAAAATTTGCTTGCAATTTCCCTCAATTCAGCTACTTTTTGAGGTTTTTTATGAAGAAAATTTGGTGATGTGGCTTTGGACATGAAAAGAAGTACTAAGTAGGGTCTCTGAAACTGAAAGGTCCTAAACTTGAGGGATCTATTGAACTGAAAAAGAGCCTTCAGTGAAAATGAGGGTCTTATCGGCACATACCCATACTTCATCCAATGTGAGAACCCCCACAACAACCCCCTCCGGCTTGTCAACTAAAATGACATTAGCAATGGGGACGTGTTTACTTTCATATCTACTGTAAAAAGTGGAATTTTTCACGAGGTTGTTTTTTATTTTCGCGAATTTGCGGCAATATTGAACATAAAACACGAAAATATAAAACTACTCCCGAAAAAAAACTTTTTTCCATGATTTGTATTGCATTATATCATATGGTGATTAAATTCTTGCACATTTGGCAAAACGGTTAAAATTGCAAAAATATCTGTACGCAAGAAATTTCCACATAGACAGTATTATACCACCACACACCCACACCCACTCTATGACTCCACAACTCTCCGTTAACTCTTTGAGAACATCACCTATGATACAGTCCGTTTGATTGGCAGCTTACAACAGGACTAACATGAGATAGCCCTCTTGAGTGACCAATCAAAATAGGCTTCTATTTCTATATCTCCTGTGTAAACCACACCACCATTCCTTACAGTATTCTGATTTTGCTTTATCGGGATGATATTACCTTCCCATTAACCTATCAAAATTGTGGCTTAGATACCGATAGACAGGCAGGTGCTCGTGGTCAGGAGGTTAATGAATATCAATAAATCATACACTCATCACATGTGTTGCATGAAGGCTCTTGCACTCATATTGACTAGACCTTGTAGTATTACCATGCCAATGATTTGTGCCCAATTGGGTGCTTTGGGATGGCATAGCCCATTCCAATTCCTTGTGGTAGATTCTCTATCATGTAAATATTCAGTGTGTGCTTTTTGAATGTATTGTTCAAATGGACCACTAATGACCCAATCTAAAAAAAGTAGACGCTAATACTATGTTATTTTTAACTCATTGATTCGAATATGGTCACAAACTGAAATACATTTAAAATTTTTGTAACAAATAACAATGTTGCTGGAAGAGGGACACTCGCATTGTAGAGCTGATGCATTTGAAAGCTGTTAAAACCCCCATTTTCACATTTTCGTTTGTCAGTCAAAGACCCCATAATTTTTTAAATATCACCAAGTTCACCCAAGCCCCGGGTGGAGCTGGGGGGCTAACATACCTCTTATGTTGGGGGCAATTTTGCCAACAATATTTACTACTCAAGATTGCAGTTTTAAAAAGTTAATGTGACCTTTATTTATGAGCAATTTGGCTTTCTCTCACTCACCAAACACCAATTTTGTATTGCCTCTGCAGTGGCATAGCCACTAGGCATAGTTGGCAGTGGTGTTTGTAACCACCCACCCATTTTTTACTTTCAACCCACCCTTTTTTTATGAAAACCCCCCCTTTAATAATGAACCAATAACCTCAATAACCTACCCTTTTACTCTATATGGGTTTAGTGTGGCAGTGGGTTCTGAACCACATCCAGCATCCTTACTAAGTAAATCATTGGTCTTGGAAGTCATTAGCCGTGTCTTGATGTGTCTGTCACATACAGTTAACAACCACATTTTTTGTAAATTCATATGACAATGGGTCCATGATGGATGTTTTGATTGTTTTTTTTCCAATAGGATACTTATTGTGGCAAACATAATTTCCACATATAGCGTTTGTATTTTATTAACCATCAAAACCACCCTTATTATTTCTGGACCCACCCTTTTTTTTTTTTATCAAAAGCACCCTTTATTCCAATGAAATCCAGTATCCCACCCCCTTTTACCAATTTTTCAGATTTTAATAACCCACCCTTTCTAAAGTGGTGCATTACCAACTATGATGGGAGGAAAGAGGCACAGCTCAGCCCCCCTCCCCCCGTCCCAGTTTAATGACCTAATGGTTAGAATGGGGGTGGTGAAAGAGAGTAGCCTTTTCTATTGATCATTGCATTGGACTAGCGATTCCTCCTTCTGGCAACAACCGACTTTTCTAAACATTTTCTCTGAGACAAATTGCATGGGAAACGTTTTTAAGATATGTTCAGACAGTGTTTTCTTTGGAAATAACCTTCAGAAATGCATACATGCCTGGTGCTTCAGCTGCAACTTGTGAGTACAGCTTTGGGATGGAAATCTTATTTTAGTGGCAACATCATGAATATTTCTTTCAGTTGTGCACACACTTTGAGTAAAGTGAGTATATAACATGGAGGTGATACACACAGTTGATATCAGTTATGTATGCCTGTAGGTACGGTACATAACTACATTTTACACTCTTAAGATTTGGTGTAGGAAATTGTTCCTCACATGAATACATATTATTGTTCTGTACTGAACATGCCAATTATGTAAGAAAGTTGTAGATCTGGGGATGGTACACCGAGTCATTGAATTATCTATCTATCTAGCAGCTGCAGCTGAGATGCTGTTCACCATGTAGTGCCAAATGTCCCTGTCCCTCATTAAGCAGCTACTACTGGATGTCTCGGGCAATTACATCAATGTAGTTAAGGGGCGATGACCCCTGTATGGGCATGGTAAACCTCCAACATGTGACGTCAGAGACTATTGATCAATCGCACAATGACAATGACCGGTAAATCGTGCTTGGCGTTGGGCAACAAAAGATGAAATTGGAGAGATATCTCCATATCTGTGCTTTGGATGTGCTCATGCCAGAATATGTTTTGTACTTAAGGAGCCTGGTGTAGGTGCCATCCAGTCTATCCTGTAGCTCTTCGTGGTTCAGGTCTCAGATCAATATAACAGGATACTCTCTACACAGGCTCTGAAGAACTTCAGCTTGGATGAATTGAAGATTAACAGATTTCTCATTGTGTGTAGTTTTATTGCAGGCTCCACTTGTAGCTTTGCAAGACGGAAATCTTCTTTCCTGTCGGCAACATAAGACTGTAGATTGAAGTCCCTGGACCTCTTCAGTTGGGTACCATCTATAATGAATGCAGATTAAATGTGATGGTGATTATCGTCCTCATTGACGGTCCTCATATTCCGGCTTTCACTGTTTTGGAGCACAGGCATCGAAAGCTTCGCTTCTGGGAAATGAAATCTCAGACAACCATGAAATGGGTTGGGTTTGTGCTATTTCCATTACAAATGTCGTTCCTAATAAAAAGCATGTGAGAAAACTACAAGTTGGATGAGAGTGGAGAGGACTTGTTAAATTGGTGAAAGAAAGTCTTCTCTCCTCTCTCACCCTCTCCTTTCTCTCCTCTCCTCCCACTCCGGGCCTCCCTTCTATTCTTCCCTCTCTCTCCCCCGCCCCTTCCCACTCCCTTCTCTTCTCCCCCGTTCTTCCCTCTCTCCCTCCCCCTCTCTTCTCGTTCTCTCCCTCCTCATCTCCTCTCCTCCCTTCTCCTCTCCTCTTTTCCTCTTCCAATTCCTGTTTTCCGTCTTCCCTTCCTACTTCCCTCCTTACTGTTTCCCCTTTCTCTCCTCTCCTCCCACTCCCTTCGCTTCTCCCCTCTCCCCCGCTCCACTCCCGCTACCCTTCTCTCTCCCCTCTCTCTCCTCCATCCCTCTCCCTCTCTTCTCCCCCAGGGGGCTCCCCTCTCCCCTCCCCTCCCCTCCCCTCCCCTCCCTCTCCCCTCCCCTCCCCTCTCCCCATCTCCGCTCATCTGCTCTCTCCTCTCTGCTCTCTCCCCTCTTCTAGCTCTCTTCCTTTTCCTCTTCCTCTCCTGTTTGCCTACTCTCTCCCTTCCTGCTCCTTCTACTGGTCCTAACCACAACAAACTGTTTTATAATAAGATTTGGTACCCTGATATTCAATCAAGATGGATGCTATTGTAAAACAAGACTACCCCTCTTTACCCCCGTGCTCCCATCCCTCCCTCTCCTCCAGGCCCCCTCCTCTTAAAAGTTGTGAAGAGGGTCCATTTGTTTGGCATCATTAAAATTCCCACTGAAGAAATCCATGCATCTCTCTACTAAAGATCGCCCCAGGCCTAACAACAGAATTATTCTTGTCAATTTTTTGTTTTACAGATTTATGATGCCACCGCTGAGAGCCATTTATTTCCTTGGTAGTAGCCAAGTTCTCTAGGACAATAAAACGAGTTTATGACGCAATGTGTGGGCTTTTAATGGCAGCTATTCGCCTCCAGAGGAGGTCGGGTAAGTCATTAATTCCAATCAAACTTCTCCATTCTTTCACCCTCCTTCTACAAAAGACTCTCTTAATTTAAAAAAAAAATGTGGTATTATTGCTTTCAAGTGGGCTCAAGTGAAGAAGTATGTGGTCTCAATGTAGCCTGACTTCCCAGTTTTGTCCAATGTTGGACTATTAAAAGTGAATTTTAATGGGAATAGACAAGATGACATTGAATAATCTGAATGTGCACCAACATATGGAGAATTTGCTATTTTACTGCAATTTGAAAGTTTCTCATAACTTTATATGAGAGAGAAAATATATTCAGACAAAAAATCATTTCCTTGATATTTGTCATTGCATGGTGAGGTTAATATGCGGAGTGCTTAGAACATTTATGCGCTACGTTGGATTTTATTTTATGGGCGGGTATGTGCATCTTTTCATTAGAACATTACAACCCTGCATTTTCACGACATTCAGATATTTTTCTTCTTGTAAAAATGTTTGCTGTAATAATGTTTATGAATTAGGTTATTTGTCTGTAGATTTTTTAATTTCTCGTAGCATAATGACCTACTCATGGCACGCACCCGGCAGGGCTTGTGCCCCTTAACTCGTCCTTAAACTGGCACGCATGCATTGATTTTTTGGCCATGCAAACTCAAAGCTACAAAAATTCAGCCATTACCCTCTATTCATCACCTTCGAGCGACAGGGTGGGGCTCAAGTTTGGAGGAGAAATGGGGGAGGCGGGGAATTTTTTGGGCATTTGGTCCCAATGCCCCCAAGTGCTTGCTGACTTGCCATTGACTCTCTTGACATCACCCGCATTGCCGAGTGGTTGAACCACATTGTCTTATTTTTGGTGTCTCTCAATAATTTGACATTACACAGAGCACTGGTAAACATGAAATTCAAGTATATTGCTGTATTAAAATACTCCTGCCCCGTGTTATAGCCACTGGCCCCAAGTGTAGCAATATAGTCTAGTCTCGATACAATTGTAGCACTATTGCTGAGACGTTGCCATGGCAAGAACAGTAAATTTACAAACCAGATCTGCAAAGAAACTTGCCGTGCCACACAAACCTAAATGGTGTTTGATTACTTTTGGCGATAAAAATTTAACAATCATTCGTGATTAGCAAAGTTTGTGGGCATTAAGCTGTGTTGATTGTATTAGCCCCCCCTCTTCCTGAAGTCTCTTAGTTAAAGGTTAGACTACACCAAAAAAACCAAAACAAGTTTGAGGGTCTCAATAAGAAAGGTGAAAGAAGCAATGCAAAATGCATATTTTTGTGTCCTCTGTCTGCAGGGGCACACAGGGATTTGCTTGGGTCCCGGTAGTTGGTGTCTGTCTGTCTGTGGAAAAAAAATGTGCACCCAAATGTTTACCCTAAACATAATTCCTTTGCCTGTTTGCCACATACTGCACACATTTTCTGGCTTGCATGTATGGTCCTTGGTTAATGCCCCACAAGTTACCCCCTTAAGATGGGGGTCAAACTCAGAGGTCATTAAAGGTCATTGCCGCAAAAATGGTCAATTTAATTCAAATTGCTTGGTGTTTCCACATGGTGTTGCTCAATTTCATGGCATTGGATGACCATAAATCTTGGGTAGTGTAACAGTTAGTGACCTCATGTGGCTTTGATGACCTTGTGTGACCCTTTTGTCCCATTCACAAACCGTGACGACGACGACACAATGTTTTTTTTTTTAATTTGGAAAAATGTAATTCAACATTTTTTTTTTTTTTATGCATTTTGACCCCACTTTTTAGCTGCTTTGCAGCCGACTGTATTCCTTTTTTTCTGAAGATGAATATTCAGGTGAGTCCGGAGTAAAATATTTTAAAATGCACTAAAACAGTTTTCAAGTCAATTTGTGATCTTCTGAGACAAACAGGCACATGTGCACAATTAGAGGTGGGCTATCGAGGGTCATAATTGTCAGATCATTTCGAAACAACCAGATAAATCGACGATGACTTGACACTGATCCCATTTTTGAAGAAAAAAATAAAAAAAGTGCAAAACCAGGGTGCCCCTCGCACAAATTCCAAAAGGGCGCCGCTAACTACTTCTCAAAAAATCTTATTTATAATGTACTATACCAACCCACCCATAAACTCCATCCAAAGTCAACCGTACACAATCTTAACACCCACATAATACACCATTAACAGAACACGTGCAAGTATACACTGATGATTAACAATCACAGGCCTCATACTACACTTTTTAATCATGTAAATACCAGGGGTGGGATTTAATTTTTTTCTGTACTGGCCGTCGGGCCAGTGAACTTGGAAACTTTTACTGGCCCTGCAGTGAACTCACGGCCAACCATTTTCTATGGCTATGGTCATGAAATTTCTTGCTTACCCAACTTTTGATAATTGGCCTAAATGTCCAGGTACACTATCAACAAATACAAATCATGAGAAGCACCTCAACTTAGGGTTGGGGTGTGCTTTGTCGCAAGCGCCACTGGGGCTTTAGAACTGATTTTTTGAAATATTTGGTCTGTGGATGGGACTTGGGAATTGCTTTTTAGGTCAATAATGAGGTTGTGGAGATGATGAACTGGCAAAATTTCCCCCATGGAGCTAAAATCTGTGAGTTTTGTGGCACATAGAGGAGTCTGAAGAACTGCAAAAGAGGCACGATCTGGGAGTCTTGAACGACGCATATACCCGTAAAGCCATTGGGCTATTCCAAAAAAAAAAATGCCCCCCCCCATAGAGGGCAAAAATTTTTGTTCACAAATATCTGGAATTCCTGGCTATCCTTCCATGAATTATCTGGAATTCCAGACGCTACCTTCCATAAATTACCAGGAATTCCAGACACTACCTTCCATAAATTCCAGGAATTCCTAGACTACCAACGTAAAAAAAACCCATGGAATTCCCAGAGGATTATGGTTAGGGGTATAGAGGGTGTTGAAAATATTGATTTTTTCCGGATTTCCTCTGAAAAATCGTAAAAAACACTGGAATTCAGTCCCCTCTATACCTAAAATGGCTGGAATTCCCACTCGAATTAGACATTAAATTCTGGAATCCAGCCTTTCAAAAGTGACAAAAAAGTCGGAATTCGGCCACCCTCTAAGGGGGGAGGGCCTTTTTTTTTTCTGGAATAGCCCAATGTTTCAGTCAGTGCCCCGAACCCCATCCTTCCCGGGACTCAGTATCTTTGTCTAATTGTTTGCATTACTTTTACACTCAATTTTCCTCACCTAATTTGTAGGTTTTACACAGTACAAAATTACAATTGATAAATAAATGGGGAAAAATTGGGAGATAGCTGGAGATAATATCGGGTCCGTTTCTTTTCATACTCGCTCTTTGGCATTCATTTTATAGGACGTTTTCTAACCTGTTTTTGTAAGGACCATGTCCATTGACAATTGATTAAGAAATGCCATTTATGCTGAATTTTGCAGTTAAAATGCCGCGAAGAAGCGTGAAATGGAGCTGTTATTAAATTATGTCGTAATGTGAGCTCTACTTTTCGAGACACAGCACTCATGCACGTACAATGTAGCCAAGGGACCTACTGGCCCTCGCTCGTATATGACAGAAAACGCTATGATTGACAGAGGAACTAACACACGTCTGTGTAGAAGAAGTTGTGCCAGGGGGCAATCACAACTGAATTAGTGACTGATTATCTTTGGAAAAAGCGAGAAGCATGAAAATATGAAAGAAAATGCTGAAGCAATTTTGAGGATAATTCAATGGAGGTAAAGGCTGGAATTTATTCAAGACCTACCAAACCTACATTTCTAAAAATTCAACTGGACCGACGGGCCAGCTCTCAGTTGAATTCTTACTGGCCGACAGGAATTTCACTGGTCGCGGGCAGCGGGCCAGGGCTAAATCGAGCCCTGGTAATAAATGATAATAAATATCTGATTCTCCTCAGCCCCCCGAATCCGTTTTCTTCCAAGTTGGGCCCGCTCCTATCCCAGGCCTCCATCCCACACACACAACCCACTATGACAACCAGAATGGGAAGAGTAAACTAGAATCTGACTGACATTTAGAAGCATTTTGCATTGACACATATTGCACTGTTATTAAACATACATGCCCGGCTCTCATACTAAACTTTAATCATTGGTTTATGAATAAACTGATGATGTCTGATTTCTCCTCAGACCCCGCATCCGTGTTTTCCAAGTTTGGGCCAGCTCCTCTCCCAGCCATCCAATCCCACACCACCACAAACCAATGATGGCAACCAGATAGTGCCCTATGGCCAGAAGCCGTTTCATCCTCATTCACAAATCACCAATATGAACCCACAGGAGAGTTTTTGATAATAGACTAAGGGCACTTGAGTCTAGACTCAGTGGTGAGCAGTCTAAGAGAGGCTTTGGTAGAAGAGGGAGTCAGGTTACAAGGTAGGTAGATTTGAACACCCCCCCCCCGTGCATTTTGTCGTCATTTTTTGCCAGTGCTTGTTACCCCAAATCTGCATTGGATAATTTCTGATTTCTAGACCAGCTTAGTCTTTGTCAAAAATGTCTACAACCAGGATTGGCGGATGTGCCGTCGAGGGCAAAGCCCTGGCCGTGCGGAGCGAAGCGTCTTTGCACAAATAGAGCTCGTTCTGGCAAGCATATTGTGTCAATAAAGTATTTGTGGTCATCATATGGGGGATTGTACTACTAATTGATTGATCCTGCAAACATCTGTCAACTTGAACACAAGACGAATGCCGCCAGTAACATAAAAAATGCCGCCAGACGGTACTATGTTTGCCCAATCAGTTCTCAGGAAATTTACGGAAGATTTATTCCCGTGAAATAAGAAAAAACAAAACACACACAAAATAAGTGCTGAAAGGTGATAGCAAAGACTCCCATGAGAGCGGCGCGATACCACATGTATACAGCGGACTGTAGGAATAAAAATAAAGCGCAAACGCCTTGACGAAAGGCTAAGACAGTAATACATAAACACCAATAAATAGATGTGAATTTAGCAAAATATGTTTTGTACACATACAGTTTTGTGGGGGGGAGGCCACTAGCTTAGAAATGGATATATGGGTCTAAGGTGGTGATTCCAAGACCAGGGCATTCGGTGACAGAGGTATCCAAAAAAAATAGAGGTCCTTTGGGTGCAAGACATCAAATTGCAACAAAATTAAGGGGTTTTTGGGGACAAATTTTTCACCAAAATTTGGTTCTTTGGGTGAAATTTGGGCAAATTTTCTAAAATAGGAGGTCTTTAGGTGAAAATTTTCAAAATATCCCCCAAAATAGGGGGCCTTGGGTGGCAGTTGTAAAATTTGGGTAAGATTTTTTTAAATGGGGTCTTTGGGTGACAACGATGCTGAAAATGGTGTCTTAACAGCCTAACAGAGGCAGTGCTTGCAGAATGGATGCCTCCCTACTATATTTGAATTAGTTTTTGAATTAAATCAATGAATATGTCTTCCATCAGACCAAGCCCCAGTAAGGGTCAGCAGCATGATCCCAAAATGCTGTTTCCCCAACTGAAAATTAGAGATAAAACTCTGATGGTTACATCATTGCTCAAAAAAACTATTGTATTGTGCATAACCCCCACATCCTACCCCACTGAAAAAAATTATAGATAAAACCCTGCACCTAATTTGTACTTTTTGAAAACCTGGGCAGTACATACCAAATAATAAATAATATGTAAATAAATATTAAGTTAATATTAAATAAATAAACATACACTAAACAACTTTTTGAGTGCCCTCCAACATCATCTTGTTTATTTTTTTACATTACAAAATGAAACCAAAGGGGACCCATTACTCCTTTGGTTTTTACACTTTTTAATATCCGTCATGGCATCAATTACATGAGGTGCAACAAGAGATTCAAGTTAAATCCATATTTTGTCTGAATTGTAGTGAAATTCAATTGATTAGACACTTCAATAGATTCCCTCCTTTTATGAACTACAGGAATAACTTAAAATGAAAACAAAGGACAATTTGTATATTATATTTCAATAGAAAACATAGGCTGAAATTCCTATTGCTCCTATAAGAAAATAGAAATTTCACAATTATTGTACCAAAGAAACAGTTCTCAGGTTAATCCTCTCAGATGGAAATATTTTTGATAGAATGCTTTACACCAGTGCCAAAATCAGAATTTTCACATTTTTTAGTGATACTTGTTATTTCTAATATCTTGTTGCACCTTTAAAAGTACTGCATGTAAACCAGTTGGTGCAGAAAGTTGGTTTTGTTTTATTTTCGCAAACAATAATAAGCTAATTGGGTTTGCTATCATTCATCCTTTGCAATATAACTACAGCTAGCTTTTAATAGCATTGGAAGAAATGCACTGTCTATGGATATTCTGATCAATATCCAATGTTGCCATGACAACAAACATAAACAATTGCATACCAGAACCAGACACTATGCTCAGAGTCAAGGTCAGTTTAAAAGCCAATAATTAGCTTTATGTTCTTTTTCTAATTGCTATTTCTTGGCAATTAGTGCTGGAGCAAAGATAGGTTATTAAAAAGAGAGTTCAACAATGATTGAGATTTAGAGATGATAAAGGTGCTGTAACTGCATGATTCTAAGACATGAAACATTTTTTTGTTAGGTTCACTAGATATCTTTAACAAATGTGAAAATTCCAGTTGATCTTGCACTTTGAAATTGTGAGCATATGTTTATATCACGTGTTCCACATGCCACTGTTTGATTTCCTTTTTTCCCATGCTGTTAAAGAGACATGAGGAGATTTCCAGAAAGAAGCGCCCCCACTTTTTTTTCGAACCCGTTTTTTTTTTTGCATATTTGGAATGCCTTCCAATGTAGTAGATCACACCTGAAGGAATAAGCGAATACGCGTCTTAGTAATAATATGATGATTGTACTTTCTGTCGTGCACTACAGAAAGTCAAAGCCCGGTGTATATGGGGACAATTCGATAGTCAGGCAAGTTCAAAACAAGGTTAAGGTTTGCTGTTTTCT
Organism: Ophioderma brevispina; assembly: GCA_023653785.1. NCBI lineage: Eukaryota > Metazoa > Echinodermata > Ophiuroidea > Amphilepidida > Ophiodermatidae > Ophioderma > Ophioderma brevispina. Next base: position 39,935 of record JAMKCH010009490.1, on the reverse strand, counting down.
TTGTACCTGTTGTCCAATAACCTTCGAAACGTTTTGTAGGTCGTCTACAATCGATCCTCTGCAATTTTGAGAGAAATTGTATCCTAAAAAACATCTCCTCATGTCACGTTAATGCTTCTTATTCCACCCCGTGTGACAATTTTTGTATTTGTTTGCATGAATGTCTTAAATGGCTCTTTTTGATACATTTTTAGGTGAACGTTTGATATAATATACTTGAACAGCACCTTGCAATTTTGGAGGCACCACATGCCTCCTACCAGATCCAGCCTCATGTCATTAGGACACCCCAGGAAACTGTTTAGAATATTGAGGTCATATTCTATTTTTTTTACATAAAAACAAGCAAGAGTCATGCAAACTTGGTTCCTTAAGGGTAACATGCAGAAGGGATGAACCAGAAATACCCAAAAGCCCCCAAATCCCTAAAGGTGAGTCAAAAGAAGACAGCTCCCGAACCAACCACTTCCCGACTACACAAGACCGCATTTTTTTAAAAGCGGGCTACAGTCTTGTTCAAAACTTGCACAATTAAATTTTTATCCGGAACAGGGAGGATAGGTCTGCGCGTTAGCGCGTCGGCAACAGGACAAGGATGCTGAAATGCCGAGCAGTAGGCGACAGCATCATGGAATCAACATAGATCCAGCATGGTTTAATTGGCGACGCCACTCTTGTTCAGTCCCCGATTTGTCGCCGAACTTGAAACGACGATAAGTTATGACATGTCGCTGTCAAGAATGCTCGTCGATTGGTCGCCGAGTTGTTGACGCAAGAAAGGTCCCTCCACATGAAGACAACCGCACGCGGACCCAACCTCTCTCCCAAACTACACAAGACCACATTTCTTTCCAAATCGGCTGCAGTCTTGTTCAAATTACAAGACAAGAGATGCTCAATCGCCGAGCAGTAGGCGATCAAGCATGTCACTTGTTCAGTTCTAAATCGGTCGCAGACCTTAACACGACAGCACAAGTTGCTCTCAAGACTGCAAGTCGGCGACTTATCTTCTGTAGTCGACGAGGTTTGGTCGCCGATTCAACATGTCCAGTTGGCTTGCATTTTCTCTCCCGCTTGGGGCAGACTCATTGCCGACCACTTTCCAACTGCACACAACTACTCATGATGCGCATCAACTCATCGGCTACCGCTTCCAAACTGCTCATGTGTTCAAGCCGACCTTCCCGATTCCAAAACCCGCCACGATTTTTTTAAGCTGCAAGAAAAAATCGTGGCGGGTTTTTTCAAATTTGCCACGTGCTCCCGACCACACAAGACTGCAGAAGACTGTACAGGACAGTCCCGGACTTGGCCAAAACTACACCTGAAAAAGGAAAATTACTCACGATTTTGAAAAAAATGGCCAATCGGCACCAGTCTTGAGCAGTCTGGAAGCGGTTTTCTAGCAAATAATGGGTAAGACTACAGACGACTGCACAGAACAGGCCCAGACCTTGCCAGAACTACACATGAAAAAGAAAAACTGCTCACGATTTTCGAAAATTGGCCAATCGGCACCAGTCTGGAGCAGTCTGGAAGTGGTTTTCTAGCAAAATAAGGGGTAAAGACTTTACAGCGACTGCACAGAACAGGCCCAGACCTGGCCAGAATACACATGAAAAAGACAAACTGCTCACGATTTGAAAATGGCCAATCGGCACAGTAGGGAGCAGTATGGAAGTGGTTTTCTAGCACAAAATCAGGCGTGGACTGCGCCCTTAAAAAGGCCTCAAAAGGAAAAAATTAATTTTACAAGCGGAGCGAGCCCAAAATTTGGGGGTTTTTGCTTTTTTTGTCAAAAAAGGTAAAAAGTTGATAAAAAGGTCCACTTTTACTTAATTTGAATTTGGGGGAAAAATTATGGGAAGAAGTCCCCTGGGGGAAATACCCCTTTTGAAAAAAATGGCAAATAATAGCAAATGGCAAGCTGATACATTGCCATTGTCGAGTTATTACCATGGCGTGCGTCAACCCAGAAGTGAATGCCAATTGACTTGTTAAGTAGGTCGGCCTCCCTATAGGCTCTGTCCCTTTCACGCAGATATTTAGCACCTGTGTTGCCCACCATTGCAATAATATTGCTGGTGTCAATTTCCCACATCCTCACATCCAAACCCATAAATTCCCCAAAGCCCCCCAAATCCAAATGTGAAAATGTTTTTCACACATGCCTATCTCAGTTATTACTCTATCTATAGAGGAAGAGCGTTGACCACTGGTTAGGGTATTAGCCTTTGGTGCTAAAGGTCCCCGGTTCAGTTCCCGGCAGGACCACTTGCAGGGATTTAAATCGGGTAGTAAATTCTGGATTTAATATGTACAAGAGCTATTGATTGAAATTGGAATTTGCTCTCCCCATGGTTCAGTTGGACTTGGGCAAATGAACCATGATAATACCCCGTCCTTCGGAGGGGACGTTAAGCCGTCGGTCCCATGTACAGAGAGTCATACCCGTGCATGCACATCACAGTCAGTGTCGAAAAGAGTAGTAGTAGCTCTCATTTGCTTTACTTAGGCGAATTGAAGCAATCCCACCGTCTCACAGAAGAAACAATCCAGACTGAAAGGCAAGCTCGTCAACAGCTCACAGATAACATCCGAGCCAGCAATGACCTCATTGGACAGTTGGGCGCTCGCCTCAAGAGGGCGGAGGAAAAAGTGTCTGATGAACGCACTGCTGTGGGGGCGCTTGTGAACCATACCAAACAGGTGGAACAGGCGGTTATTGGAAGTCAACAAGAGTTAATGGCTAAAAGGGACCAACAGATTTCAAAGTAAGTGGAAGACTAACAAATATTAAAGGTGCAATGAGAGATTTTTGAGGCGCCCAAATATTGCATCATAATAGTAATTTCATATAGACTAGACACTCAATAGATTTCTTACCTTGTATTTGGCAACAGAAATGTATTAAAAGAGAGAAAAGAGGTCATTCTGAATTGCAAATATTTCAATATAAATCATAGGCTGAATTTTGTATTTGCTCCTATATGAAAGTGGATATTTCACAATTTTTGTACCAAAGAAACATTTCTCAGCTTAAAGGTGCAACGAGAGATTTCACATATCAGGTGTCCCTAAAAAAAATCAAAAGTACTGTTTTTTGCCCAGATGTAAAGTTTTCAGTCAAAAATATCCCGATCTGAAAGGATTAAGCTGAGAAATGTTTCTTTGGTATAAAAATTATGAAATTTCTAATTTCGTATAGGAGCAAATACAAAATTCAGCCTATATTTGTATTGAATTATAAGCAAATCAAAATCACATTTTTTTCTCTCTTTTTAAGACATTTCTGTATCCAAATAAAAGGTACGAAATCTATTGAGTGTCTAATCTATATGAAATATTACTATGACACAATATCTGGGTGCCTCAAAATCTCTCGTTGCACCTTTAATCCTTTCAGATGGGTTTTTTTTTTATCCCCCTGGCTTGAAAAACGGGGATATTGCGAGGGTGCAAATGTCCGTATGTGTGTATGTATGTGTGTGTTCCAGTTTGGTTAGGTTTTCGTTTTTCGCGTCTCCTTCGAAAAGTTTAGGTCCGATTTAAACCATATCAGACTTGGGGTTAAGGTGCAATAGGGGTTCCTTCATGTGTGGATGATGTCAAAGGTCATGGACCAAGGTCAAAATGTTCCAGACTGCCATCTTGCCAGGGGGATGACACAAGTTTACTTGCTGTATTTTTTATCCTTCCTTCCACTTCACCCGATTCAATGCATCCTCCATCCTCAACCCAACCCTCCTACTCTCCTCCTCAACTTGCTTCTTCCTTGTCTTCTTTGGACGTCCCTTCCTCCCAACTCGAACTCAAAAGCCCTTCTTAAGGCATGCTCGTCATCCTTCCTCAACACATGATTACTAAATGACTAAATGACTAATAATTAAAATATCGGATTCTGTGCTTATTAGGTTGCTTCTGGTTTTATCATTTGCAGGGTATGTTAGGGTACCCATACTTGTTACAGACATGCAAAAATATGATTTTTTTTGGTTTTATCATTTAGCAAATCACTGATAGTGCCTTTAATACGGATGCTCCTAGCATGGTACTTTGAGGTTGGGGAGGATTGGGAACAGTCAGGGGTTTTCCACCCTACTCTTATTTGAAACTGGCTGCAATGTTCATGTACATGTACAGTAGTGACTCTCTTTACCTTCCAAAGGATGGGATGCTTTCATGATTCATTTGCGCAATTCCAAGTGAACCATGGAGGAGACCGATATTCTGGTTTTAGTCAATAGTTGATATACAGATCAAATCCAGAATTGAGTACCCGGATAGATCCCAGCAAGTGTCCTCACCGGGATTCGAACCCGGGATTTTTTTTGTTATAATAATAATAATGTGTATTTTTGATGCGCGACATATCCACGTAAACATGCTCAAGGCACTGTGCGGCAGCCATGAAAGGCGCTCAGCACATCAGAGAAACCATAATACCAGAACAGATTTATGCCAAGAAGCTCGATTTTAGAAGCAGGAGGAAACCAGAGTACCCGGAGAAAACCTGCGGGAACAAATATGGATCGAGAAACCAAATTCCAATAAAGCCATCGAGAACGAGCCCCTGCCGGGGATCGAACCTGGGACCTCATTGGTGAAATGTATGAATGTATAAATGTGATATACCTTTTACAGAATCTCGGAGTTACAAAATGAGCTGGACGAAGCCAACCGACACCGAGAACAGCTTGAGAGGACGACAACGACACTGATAGATGAAGTGAGACAGATGAAAGGACGAATGGATGCCGCTGGTGTGGAATTCAACAGTGTTCTCCATGATATTAAAGACAAGACAAAAAGAATAGAGGATGAACAAAGGGCAGCGGTAAGCAATTAAACTATGGAAGAGGAAAAAAAGGTTAAAAGACACTATCAGTGATTTATCCGAAAGAGTCCAAATATTTGAAATTTGCAGGAAAAGCTAGTGAAGGATAAACCTGTAGAATTCTCTTAAGTTACTATTTCCAACTGAAGAATTGACAGAAAAGGAAGAAAACGGCAGTGTACTGTTCATAAATACGAATCTCCATTCAATTACGTGTTGTAGTAAGTGTCCGTACGGACACTAATCACTAAAATATCCGATTTTGTCCTTATTGGGTTGCTTCTGGTCCTATCATTTGTAGCGTATGTTAGGATACCTGTACTTGTTACAGACATGCAAAAAGCTGATTTTTGAGGATTTTTTAGATTTTCTGATTTAGCAAATCACTGATAGTGCCTTTAAAGGGTTACTGAAAATGTAGGGCCTAATAACAAGCTGCAAAAATTAACCCAAAATATGATGGGCAATATTTTTATTGTTGTATCGTCTGCAAGAGGGTCCATAGGAATTGGTTTGGTAATGTGTGTCTGTGGTAAAAGTGTTGACCCAAATGTTAACCCTGAACTATATTGCTCTCTGTTTCCATATGCGTGCACACATTTTCATGGCACTTCCATAATAGTCCTTGGTTAGTGCTCACAAGTTACCCCCTCAAAAAAAGTAAGTGGGGGTGAAAGGTCATCTAGAGACTGCAAGAGGTCATGGTTAGCTTTATCAAATTGCTTGGCATCAGTGGCGTACCGAGACAGTCGATTCAGAGGGGGCAAAATGTCCAAAAGTAGTCCCGCCAGAGGGGGCAAAATTGTAAGTCATCCTGGTGATTTGCTACAATTAAGTCTGAACTTGACGAAATGTGCGCGTAACGCACAAAAATCGCCGAATTGACTTTAATTTTGCCCAAATTTAGGCTGAAATTCTCAAAAAAAGAGGGATGAAATGTATATTTTGGTCCATATCGTCCCGCTTTTTTGAGCCAGAGGGGGCAACTTGCCACCCCCCCTTCCCGGTCGGTACGCCACTGCTTGGCATTTCCACATGTGTGTTACTCAATTTTTATGACACTAGGATGCCATGGTCCTTGGGTAACGAGGTCACCTGTTTTGGTGATCTCAGTGTCCTTTCGCCAATGTGAATGCGCAACACTGTGGACAGCCGACAAAAAATGCATAGGTGAACACTGTATTTTGACAAGTGTGTCACGGCTACACTGCACATGTATTCTTTCATTAATGTTAAAGACTAATCCAAAATCATTGATGAGAGGAAAAACAAATTGTTTCATATTATCAACTGCATTACTGGGACGTGTTTTCAAACTGTGAATTATACTGAGCACTAATCTTAGACCAGCAAAACGAATTCAAAAACAAACGATAAAATATTGATACTTTCATTTAATTGCAATGAGATTGTTTCATCCTGGCATCATTCCAAACACGTAATTACTTGCATTGATATTCCTGCTTAACCATTTAGTAATATAATTGCTTCTTTAATTTTAAATGTGGATTAAATTTCTCCTGCCTTTGCAATCCCTAACAACCCACAACGGCCCAGTAATATACAATGACAACCAATTCAGAAAATTACACAAGAAGAAGATTTGCTCTATAATGTGATACTAATGTTGATATTTTCTTGTACTTGACCCAACCATCACACATGATCCACCACCTCTTAGCCTGGTATCTGAAAGGGAGTCTAACTTTAGACTCAGTTTAAACCAGGCTTATGCCCATGATATACTACCAGTCGCAAGGAGCGTAGCGACTTTTTATGACATCACTTCTGTCGCTTATTGGAAAAGCGACTGACGATATTTAATCGATAAATCGCTAGCATACCCAAGCGGACTTGACGCAATCCAGTTGACTTGAATTCAACTCAATCGTTCCGACGCTCCCAGCGACTTTGCCGCTGGAAGCGATTGACAAAAACGCTACAAGCGTTTTTTCGTTTGCTAGCGAGTTTACAGTCGCACGCTGCGACAGCAAGTAGTATATTCAGGGGCATGTAGTCCTACTGAGTGGACTTTTCCTTTCACTTATACTATGAAGGTGGCCCTAACGGGTGCGAAAATTACTATTGTGGGCCGCAACGGCCCATCATGAGGAATTCTCACAGTGTTATTTTAAACGTTCTTAGTATGTTGAAAGGAAAAAAGTCCACTCATGTAGGACAACCATGGTTTAAACCTGAGTCTAAAGTTAGACTCCCTTTGAGAATACCAGTCCAAAATTGTTTAACAAGTAAGCCAGAAGGTTAGACTTTGGACAAATACAAAGAAACTATCAACACTTGGGTCTTTATTATTTGAATTATTTGTTCATTCTTTTGTCACGAGCAACCGCACCGTAAAATCCACGAGCGCCAGTCTTCGTCAGGACAAAGCACGTCTGTGTTACGCACACAATTAGACGCCAGGGTAACAAACCTCGGTGATGATGATTAATTATTTGTGTGCAATAGCTAATTGATTTTGTGTCTGAACATGTAATGGTCATGCGCAAACATTTTACCATATGATAGGTGACATGTCAGGGTTAGCCAGTTTCTTCACAGGTGAGAAAAAAAACATGTTTGCTCCACATTTTTTTTCATTGGAAGTAAAAACGTTTTTTCAGTTCCACTGAAATGGAAGAAAATAAAAAAGTCATTAAAATTTCTTTTAATGCAATGATCTTATATTTGGTTTATATTATATGAATGAATATAGTGAATAATTAAAATACATTCAGGGAACCCCCTAATTATACCCCATGCTTGCCTTATTGATCCACAAGGCAAATTAATAAATACATTAACTGGAAGAAACTGTTTTTAGGACAATTTTCACACATGAATGCCAATTATTCATGATGTGCTGTGCAGAAAATCTTTTCACAAGACTTGACATCTTCAATTTCTGTAGGCAAAATTTTATATTCTCTCTGAAAATTACCCAGTTCTTTTCCATTAACCCTAACCCGGAGCGGGTCATTTTGCGGCCGACGGACCCAAATGCAACGAAAGGCAATCTATTTTATTTTTAACGGCCCAGATCAAACGAGAGCCAAATTTGCGTTTCATTGAATCTCGGCCGTTTTGACCGGACCAGGAATAAGTAGGGTAAAGTCATAAACGGCCCAGATGACAACAAAAAAACATCGCGTATTTGCCCGGAGACCGGCCCAAATGCAACGAAAAAAAAAAAAAACCATCGCGTTCATTTTTTCCCGGAAGAAGGCCCAGATGCAAACAAAAACATTTCCGACCGGTACCAGTTTTCTTTGGCTCTCATTGCCTCTCGGCCGGTTTCGGGTTAGCAATACCAAAGTCTCAATCTGTATTATAACAAATGTAAACTAATAAGAACTACAGATTTAAAAGCTGTTTCATTGTTTGCATCTTGCAATTATAACTGTGATAATTATAGTTAAAAGCACACATGGAAAAGATAAGGAAAACAAGTTTACAATATTTATCTGTATTTTTTATTGCAGGACAAAACAAAATTTGAACCAAATTTACTACTTGCAAGGATACGAACATGCTATAAAATGTAAATTCATTTTGGGGAAAAAAACAGATTGAACAGGTTGTCTTATAAGGTAATTAAAATAAGAATATGGTTGTGTAATTTAGTGTGTTGTTCATAATACTATCTTTATTTCTTCCAGTTTATTCCAATTTCTTCCAGTTCTTCCCCTTTTTTTACATTATTTTCTACACATCTTCCGGAGAGTAAATATATGATAAAGATGATTGTATAACCTTGATTTTCCCATTTCCTGATTCATTCCCATTCTCGCAGCCTGAGCATTTACTATGTTTCACCCCCATGTATCAAATGATGGTTAAACAAAACATTCTTCATTGATATGTTAATTAGAGTAACCAAAAATAAAACATAAGTCGAAAGTATTTTTAAAAATCAGCATTCTCATATTTATTGTGATTTGTAAAATGGAAAAAAAAAATACACACAACAACGGCATGGCGATCAGATAATAATAATAATAATACTAATGAGATTTATAAAGCGCCTTTACTAAAGAGGCAAGGCGGATAGAGAAAGAAATAGGAAGGGGAAAACTACAGTTTAGGATACATGAGACTTCAACAAATGACTTTTAAAAGCTGAAATGTGATCAAGACCACGGAAGTTAACAGGCAATTCGTTCCACAAAATAAGGACCTGCAACGGACAGAGCACGATCACCATGCCGTTTATTGGAGCGAGGGCACTTGAAAATTTGATGTTGACGCTGGCTGGAGCGAAGTGCGTATGTGGTATTGTATAAATGAAAATAAGAAGCAAGATACATAGGGGAATTCAGATGAAAAGCTTTTAAACGTGATGAGAGAAGTTTGTATTCAATCCTCTGGGCAATAGCAACCAATGAAGGGAATGGAGTAATGAGAGGAATAAGCGCGCGTAGGTTGTCTCAAAAAACAGACCGCGCACATCTGTTTTGAAAGGACCTGAAGGCGATTATAGCTGTGTCTTATCAATACACATACAGAGTGAATTACATAATCTAGCTAGACAATATAAGAGTGCGAACAATATTATGACATTCTCAGTACAAGGTTGTTTCGACTACGATTGAGATTGTGCAACATCCAGTGGATGGAGCGTGACAAAAGCAGTCAGTGAGTGAGTGATGGAAAATGGTCATGGACCTATCCAATGTAAACACCCAAGGTTACGGATCGAGTAAGATTTTCGATAGTCGGATAAGCATTAGACTGGATGCCCGTCGGTGTTAATTTTGATTCAACAGAACATTTATGCCTATTCCATAAATTGTTTAAATCTTAAAATATTGAAACTTTAGCGATAAGAAAGTGGCCGATGGTGAAAAAAGTTGTCATGACATGAGCTGAATTAACAATTCTTCAGCCTAGGATCATCGTATTCAGCATTTTAAAAAAGGGCCATGGAATGAGCTGAGAGTCGAGAAGCAATGCCCCGGACTCTTGGTCTAGGCAAGTTAAGCATTTACCTATGATCCTGCAATGGGTGGCTCATAAATTTTATCAGATGTTCATCGATTATCATGCAGGGTCTTCGTTTGAGCTTAGGTTTTAAACTCATCTATTATGCACATTCTAATAACGAAATTAATTGCTTGTGTGTGTGCGGGATCTCGGTTAGCATTTCGGGCATAATGGTAAAGTAGTAATGACGATCAATCAAATCCATTCAAACACTTGAGCCAAGGTTCCGGACAAACTATACTATACTTGACGTGACACATGTCTTAGAAGGGGACACGGTGCGTTGTGACCAAAGTTCAGATAGTCACAGATGCGGGGGAAGATGTTTTTCCTCACGGCCTGAGCTGGCAGGCTCCAGGTCCGATAATTATTACGCTGTCACTAGGAAATCATCAGAATCATTTCGCTTCAACTAGGGCGCAACCGTAGCGCAGCTCCTATCAGCACTTAGATTGTAACATTCCCCATAACAGCTCCCCAATTGTCGCCTGGGTCGACGAGGCAATTGAGACTAAGTATCTTGCCCAAGGACACAAACAGCACCGGGATGGATAAGGGACAGCTATGGGTTAACACCCTACTCTTTTTGAACCTAGCTGTGACAAGCATGTATGGATGTGACTTTCCCATACATGGGACGGACGGCTTAACGTCCCCTCCGAAGGACGGGGCTCTCACATGGTTTATTTGCCCTTGTCCAAACAACCATGGGTAGAGTGAAGTGATGAGAATAATAGGGGTGAAAGCAGCCACAACCTCTATTATACACTCTACACTGGCACATTGCTGGCAGTACTGTCTATGGCCATCCAGTAGCAATATGATTCCATTTCCTATCAACTGACTACATCAAGCCATGGTAACATATTGGCCAGACGTACAATAGACGCCCATTAACGCTCGAAACGCGCTGTGTACAATAGGTTACCAGTGAGTTTCCACTCCAGTTTACTATAATAACTCCATGGTACTATTGACATTCAAGTTTACTATTTTCATGTTTTGATGACAGTGACCATTGACCTCGAAAAGAGGTCAACAGTCACTTCCATAGGTCAATCGTGCATGCAGGAGTCCCACATATCCCAGCATATCAAGGCAACATTCGAGGAGGTGAATCTGCTGTCAGAATCTGACTTAATTATGATCGGCATGTACCTTCCGGGCTGGGTAGTTGAGCATCAAAGCGAAACCAGCCAAGGCAAGGGCACCAGGTAACAACTTTTGCATCTTAATGGACCCCAAACCCAATCTGAAAGTTTCGCAATGATATTAGATTTGTGTTGATTTGGACAGGGGGCTAAAAAATGTGATTTTCGTCTAACCCCCTAGAACGTTACTAGGTGAAAATTAATACTGGATTAACCAAAATGGTGGGGTACATTTCCATCATAATATCAAACCAAATAGCTTTTTAGCCCTTAGATTTCACAGGGTAGAATGGACTAAAAATAGGTAGCTTTCTTCAGACACCAAAATAGTGCCAACTTATGGTAAATAAATATGGGCTCTATTGGGACAAGGCTATACTGATCAGGACATGACCTTTAATAATTCTCCATCTTGTTTGTCGCCAGAAAAATGGGAGAAATAGAAGTTGAACAACAGGCTGGGAGATATTCATGTACATGTAATGTGGTGTGCATGGTATAATGTGGTGCCCTCTTTTGGGGGCTCTCTCCCAAAGACCAGTCGCGAAATGAAAGACCACCAAAGTATATGCTTTATAAATTGGGGAGAAAAGGGTTTAAAAATTAGCCAGAATTGAGGTTATAAGAGCAATATGAAGAAAATTTGCATCAAAAATATTGCTGGAACATTCAATTTAACTATTATGCACTAAGTTCACACCAAAAAGGATTTTCTATGATGGTGTGCGTACTGAAAGACCCTGCTCATTTTGAAGTATGGTAAGCACTCAAACATCAATTCCTTATGAGGTCACTCCAGAAGAAATCTCCAGGCAGCCTTGAAGCAATGACTTCTCTCTGTTGTTCGGTTTCACACCCGTAAATACTGGTCCCATTCGTTCTGTACAAACTGGGCGGAGATGAAAACATTTTCTCTTCAGTGGAACATCTCAGATCTTAAAGCTAACATTCTGCTGAAGTGATCATATCTCCTACCAATCAATCATGAAATAGGGAGTTCGTTATCCCAAAATTTTCGAGGCTACGGGGAACATGAAGACTGGCATGCACTGTGGACCCTGGGGTCAGAGCACTTTTTCAGTCAGGTGTGTTCCATGTAAGAATACGAGTTAAAATTGGTTTTTGTCGGATCAATAGTAGTAACATATCACTGACAACTTTTTTGATATTCCTACAGATTTTCTACTTAAATTGATAGAAACCACATGATTTGAACCAGATCTTGCATTTCTCTGAGTTTTTAGGATTATACTTAGGCGAGGGTCCACTAAAAAACAAATCATTTGCAAGTGGGGTCTGGACTTACCTGTTTCTCACGTTATTTACTGGTTGTAATCATGTAGGCCATAATGTTAAAGACACATCAGTGATTTGAAAAAGGATTTGAAATTTGCAGGAAATAGACTTAAAATGTAAGGATAAGTCTGTAGAATTCTCCCTACAGCTGTAGAATTAACAGAAAAGGAGAAAAAAGGCAGGTGTTCCAAGATAAGATTTCGCATTCAATTAGTGTGTAGTAGTGGTCCGTTACGGACAGTAATGACTAAAATCTCTGATTCTGTTCTTATTAAGTTGCTCCTGGCCTTATAAATTTGCAGGATAGGTAGGATACCGGATTGTTACGTTACATGCAAAAATCTGATTTTGATGATTTTTTTCGATTTGCTGATTAGCAAATCACTTGATAGTGTCTTTAAATGTAATGTCCGATCGCTAATAGGCCTTGTTCCCAGGGACCCCAGATTTTACGGGAAGTGATCAAGAGTTGGTATCAGAAGAACAGCTGCATTTTTCTCAGTACCCTGTGAAAATCATAGTGGGCTAAGGGAAGTCTGGTTTGGATGTTAAGAGTGGAAATATGCTCCATTTGGTCGACCAATATTACTGTAAGAGTATTCTTATGGTGATTACAAAAAATCACATGTTAAAGCTTCGTTCGGAAACGGGGTGAAATATCAGTGCAAAACTGTACAGATGGGTGTTTAGGGGTGATGGTTTCATTATATCAAGATTGAAAAAATGTATAGCCCTCAATAGGTCTTCCCCTTTAATAACCATTTTGATTCCTTCCTGGCAGGTTGGGGGAAGTACTGAGATGTTCTAAGGATCTTAGAAACCGAATCACGACAGAGGAGACAGAGAGAAGACAAATGGAACAGACTGCACAAATAAGTAAGGGGCCTTGGTTCATTCATTCTGAGAACATTAATTATTTTAAAAAATAATGGCATGTCGTGGTTTCAAGTTCTCGTAAAGAGTTGGTACCGTTTTCCCAAAATCATACCTTTATTCTCATCTTAAAAACGATTTTAAAATTTTAAGGTCATCTGTAATCAATTTCACAATACTTTATGGCTTTTAAACACGACAAGACAAAGCAATGCCACCACGCAGTGAACAAAAAATCGAACAACCCGTGAACGCAACGGAAATTGTGCAACGTTGGCAGGTTTGCGCGAACGTAGCAAAACGTGTGGTATGACGCAAGCACTGCAATCTCCAAATAAAGTCAATTGCAGAACGTAAACTCTGATTCAATTGTCGATTGAACCCGGATATCAGCCCATGAAATTGCTACATTCACAGCTGTTAAAGAATTTTAGTCAGTCACTTCCTGCATATTGTTGAGGGTGCGGTTTCATTTGGAGGGTATGTGTTGATAACAAAATTTAAAAAGCCGAAGATATAGTGCAGTAGATACCATAATATCAAGTGCAAATGTTCCGTTACGATTAATTTAAAATAATTTAAATTTCATGATCCCTCTGAATTAATTCAGTAAATGTAGTATTTGATGATTATTCTGGTTCTAACTATATGTGTAGAAGTTGCAAGAATCCTTTAAGATTTGTATGTATCGTATCTGCACTTTTGACATATTTTGATGTTTTTGTCACTACATTCGTATTATAATTCAATCTAACCGATACCAATTTCGCTTTCAGATGATGCAGCGATCAATAAGTCACGCTTTCTTATTCATATGCATAATCATTAAAACATGCTCTCCTCTTTGTCAATACAGATTAAATGATCTTCAGAGTCAGATTCATGAGCAGGTTAGAAAACGTGACGAGACCATGCACGCGCTTGGCTTAGCACAGCGGGAACGAGAGCATGCTGCCGACAACGAGAGACTTAAGATGCAAGGGAAGATTGCCGAGATCGCCGAAGAAGTCAGCCGTAAAATCCTCTCTAAGGAGATCCGACTCAGGGAAGAAGCTCAACAGAAGTTTAGCAATAGAGAAAAGGTATTTATATCATATAGAAAGGGATGTATAGCAATATTGGATCATGAAATATAGATTTTCCAAGTAAATTGAAAAAAAAAAAAAACAAACATGACACGGCTATGTGGGCACAACTTTAGACATTTAAAAGGTGGACTACACTTCTGATTTTGTATGGTTTCAAACCAACTACAACCCCTATTTTTTATTATTTATTTTTGACCATCAGAATTATTTATTATTTATTTTTTACCTCAAAAATCTCTCATTGCACCTTTACTAGGCAGGCAATACACAGACACAGATCATGCTGGCAATACGGTATCTGAAATAAATAGATTCCTGAAGGAAGGAGACCTTTTCAATACATTTCAATTGAAAGTAAAAAATAAGCTGTATTTTGTAACAGGAATTTTTTAAAGGACTTGGCTGCCTTTTTGGTCCAACTTGCTAGCCGTCCGTGTGGTGTGTGTATGTGTGCGTCCCACGCAATCTCTTTGGAACTAGCAATGTGGAAGTCCATCTTTGCAACATAGATGTAATCTTCAGTGGCAGTGGGGTGGATCCAAAGTGGGTCATGTGGCATGGGTCAAAGTCAAATGTGGTCAAAAATAGGGCAAATGTAGGGCAAAAATATGGCTAAATCGCTATAAAAACATTGTCAACATGAATTCTTTTGATTGAGCAAGTATGGGTGTCCCATCTCGCACCATAGATGTCACTCAATAGGCTGTCGGAGAGTGTGGCATTGGCAAGTCAAATAGGGTCAAAAATAGGCAACACTGGAGTTAAATGCTATAAACCTTAAATGTTGTGGTAGTATGATGAAACTTGGTGGGTTGGGGTCAACATTGTGACCCAAATTTTTTAAAGGTCATTTGAAGACATGCGGGGTCCTTCAAGGTCAAATCACTACACATGTGGTATGAGGATGAATTGGTGGGTGTGGTCCCATTCAGTACCAAAAATTTGGGAGGTCAATTTCAAGGTCATGTGGGGTCATCCTACGGTCAAATCTAAACATTGGTAGAGAGTGAAAATTGGTAGAGCATTGGTTAGTTCCTTGTTTTTTACGGTTATTCTCCAGAGCATGTTTTGGTCAAACTCATCTGGCAGCTTTTTAATATTTTGCTGTCACATACGGTTGGGTTCCTTTTCTGTCCTTCAGCAAGTTATAATGGAAAAATCCGATTTGGAGGAAAACTTAAAGCTGAATTAGAGGATTCACATATCAGGTTCCCTAAATAAATCATTTCCCTAAATAAATTTATTTATCTTTATACTTTGTATTTATACTTTATGTTAATGATATTATAAATACTAAGTCTGTTTTAAAATTTGTGTTGTTTGCGGATGACACTACAATCTTGTATTCACATGATACAATTGGCTAAGTACCAAAATGTAAAACTAAGGAGTTACAAGAAGTGGTTTAAAGCAAATAACCTCTCCCTTTAATGCTGGAAAAACTAATTTCATGTTACTAGTACACGTTTGGAATGCAAAATATGTGGATAAGGAAATTAATGGTCGAATTGGATAATACCAAATTACCTAGGTGAGCTCCACAAAGTTTCTTGGGGTTATGAAGATGACAAATCTTACGTGGAAAAACCATATTGATGGAATTTTCAAAACCAATGCACGAAATATTGGCGTCTAAAGCTGAAAGGCTCTATCCCTGGACGAATTTTGCACTCTTTATATTGTACATTAATTTTACCGTATGTACCCTAAGCCTACTAGTATGGGGTAATACATTCATAGTTATATGATATAGTTTATATGGATAAAATATTTTAAACTTCAGAAATGGGCGATGCGACCTATTTCTAATAGTCACTACAGAAGTCACTCTGCTCCCCTGTTCCCAAGTTTAAATATTCTTAACGTTTACGACACGTATAAACTTGAAGTGGGTTATTCATGTTTAAACATTCTATAACCAACTGCCAAAAGTTTTTTACTTCTTTTTTCAAAACAAGCTGAATATCATAATTACTGTACTAGAAATGCCAACAGATTATCTCTACAAGAATAAAAAAATATTCTCGGATCAAACTGTAAGACCTTCTGGTCCCAATCCGATGGAAAATCTTTTCACCAAAAAATGTCAAAATCTGTAAACTTTTCGAAGCCAATTACAAAATCATTTATATCCCACTACTACGTTAAAGAACATTAGTTTGGACAAGTGGGTAATTTTGTTCTTTGGTACAAATTGTGAAATGTCTCCTAATTTCGTATAGGGCAAATCGAAATTCAGCGTATGTTTTATATGAACTATCGCAAATCAAATCCCTTTTCTCTCTTTTAAGACATGCCTGTAGCCAATACAAGGTATTTTGCGTGTCCTGGTCGATTTGAAATTACTATTGCGACACAATATTAGGGTGCCTCAAAAATCTCTCATTGCACCTTTAAAGGCGCAGTCCACAATACACAGATCATGCTGCAATAAGGTCTCTGCAGTAAAATCAATTACCTGAAAGGAAGGATACCTTTTCAATACTTTTAAAAAAAAAAAAAGAGAAAAACAATTGAAGTAGAAAAAATTAACTGTATTTCTGTCCAGAAAAGTTGTTTTTTAAAGTGGCATTTCGTGATCCCCCAGCCTCGTCCCCCACTTACCTAAACAACGTTGAGATTTTTGTATCATTGAACTGTTGGGCTATGTATAGTATGTGTGCCCACTCTGCCTTGAAGTTGGTGTATCTGTAAGAAATTTTGCATTTTGTATTTTCTGTCCGTAAACACAGAAATTACAGTACAGGGTCAATGGGATACTGTGATACGACATTTGCTCATAACAGCCGACCGCAGAATCAAATCAACTGAAATTTTGGGAATAAGCTTTTCTCAATGATACCTAGCGAAACATAAAAAAAACAGAAGGTGCTTAAATCACGAATGCCCTTTAAAGAACTTGCTGCCTTTTTGTCAACTTGCTAGCCGTCTGTGTTGTGTGTATGTGGTGGTCCCCCGCGATATCTTTGGAACTAGCAAGTGTGGAAGTCCATCTGTGCACCATAGATGTTCTCAAGTAGCGGGGGTGGGATACAAGTGGGGGCATGTTTCATGGGTCAAAGGTCAAATGTGGTCCAAAATATGTCAAATATGAGGGCAAATAGGCAAATTCGCTATAAAACATTGTAACATGATATCTTTTATTGAGCAAGATGGGTGGCCCATCTTCGCACCATAGATGTCACTCAAGTAGGCTGCGGAGGAGTGTGGCATTGGTCAAAGGTCAAATAGGGTCAAAAATAGGCAACAATGGAGTTAAATGGGCTATACACGAACTTCCGACGGGGGGAAGGCCTCGAAAGGACCACCTCTCTACGTCGATCCGCCATTACGGGGGGGCATCCCGGCAAACCAAAACACGAGTGAAAACACACAGTAACACACGCCGCATATTGCTAAACGAACGAAATAATAAGCCCATATCATGAAATAAGAATTTAAAACCTACCCTTTTTTGCAATTGTTAAACAAAATTTCACCGTGTATTTCCATGGATGTAGGAAGGATGATTGTCAGGGACTGGCCTACTAAACTGGCGAAATTCCAGGGCATGTGTCTTACTGTTGTTGTAAAAATTGAAGGTTATCTCGCCCACCTTGCGTGACTGAGAAATGAAACGGTATGGTTAGAATACATGTTAAAAATTGGTAATAACAGCAGCGTGAAAAAAATAATTTTTCGTATTACAATTCAAACAATCCAGACAAAAATAAAGTCACACTAGAATGTTGATATATTCCGGGTACTGACAATTGAATAGTGCCCAAAGATCGATGTATTTGCTGTGGATGAAAAAAAAAACGTGACATCTTCCGATTGAGGGTTGTTGGTGTTTAGAAAGGACACTTCCCGTGCCCAGGTGATCGATTTCGGAGATCTGAACAAAAATGGTCTCGTTTGTGCATGGAATGTGTACGCCTGGATATCAGTACATGTGAAAATGACCTGCCGAGTACAATGTGGTTTTAGCCATGAAATGGATACGATTGATTGTTTCATTTTGTGTCATTTAGCGACGTGAATTCGCACGCAGTTCGTTTCCATTTTTTAAATTTTATCGCTTTTGTGCAGCCAAGAAATTTACATTTTGTTTTCTGAAGCGCCATGATGATAGACAAATGTATACAGTGAAATAGTGTTGGTTTTTGCGTCAGAAAAATGATCAAAGTTATCGTTTCTTTGTGCGGTAAAACACGTACACCGTAAACGCGGTTTTTTGTAAAGAGAAATGCAAAGATGCCCCCCCAGTCATGGCGGATGGTGAGTGCGCCGGCCACGGCGTAGGGGCGTAATAGTCGCGTCGGAATTCGTGTATTATAAACCTTAACTGTTGTGGTAGGATGCTGATGATGAAACTTGGTGTGGCTTTGTGGTCATATGGTGACCCAAATTTTTTTAAAGGTTCATTTGAAGCTCATGCGGGGTCATTCAAGGTCAAATCACTAAACGTGTGGTTAGGAGGAGAAATGAAAATTGTGGGTGTGGTAACATTCAGTACCAAAAATTTTGAAGGTCATTTCAAGGTCATCAGGGGGGTCATTCAAGGATAAAATCACTAAGCATGTGGTAGGAGAGTGAAAAATTGGTGGGTGTGGTCAACATTCAGTGCAAAACTGTTGAAGGTCATTCAAGGTCAAATCACTAAACATGTGGTAGGAGGATGAAAATTGGTGGGTGTGGTCAACATTCAGTACCAAAAATTTTGAAGGTCATTTCAAGGTCATGTGGGGTCATCTAAGGTCAAATCACTAAACATGTGGTAGGAGAGTGAAAAATTGGTAGGTGTGGTCAACATTCTGTGCCAAAACTTTTGAAGGTCATGTCAAGGTCATGTGGGGTCGTCCAAGGTCAAATCACTAAACATGTGGTAGGAGGGTGAAAATTGGTGGGTGTGGTCAACATTCAGTGCCAAAACTGTTGAAGGTCATTTCAAGGTCATAAGGGGTAATTCAAGGTCAAATCCTTGCACATGGTTGTATGGTCAATGGTCATGAAACCTAGTGAATGTGGTCAACATTCAATGCCAAATTTTTGAAGGTCATTTGAAGGTCATGTGGGGGCATTCAAGGTCAAATCACTAATCATGTGGTAGGAGGATGAAAATTGATGGGTGTGGTCAACATTCAGTACAAACATTTTGAAGGTCATTTCAAGGTCATGTGGGGTCATCTAAGGTCAAATCACTAAACGTGGTAGGAGGATGAAACTTGGTGCGTGTGGTCAACAGTTCAGTGCCGAAAATTTTGAAGGTCATATCATTGGAAGAACCACTTATTTCCATCACAATCTTCCCTAAGATCTTAAAATTGTTGCTGCTTGTTCTTTAGCTACTGCACTGGGCGGGGGACCTTTGTGGTTCGAGAACCGCCTTGTTCACTCTATAATTTGGGTCTACTGATGAACACCAAACCTTTATAAAAGTACTTGGAACATTATTAAAAAACAATTTAAAAGCATCTGAACTTCAGAAACATAATTTGAAGTAGTTGTATAAGCATGAAATTTGACTAATAAAACAATTTGATGTGAACCAAAAAGGTTATGATGGCATACATTTGTTGTTTGCAATCTATTGAAAGCTCCTCACACCATTTTATTTTATTTCTTTTTAGTATTTACATGCAGAACAGGCTGCTAGAATAACCCACGAGCAGGCCATGAGAGAAGAGAATGAGAAAAGATGGGCTGCATTACAAAAACTAACGGAAGAAGAAGTGCTTCATGTCAGAGAAGGACAGAAGGTAAGCAAGAAATGATAAGATAGCCAATGAGTAGGCCATGAGAGAAAAGAAGAGAGATGGGCTATATTACAAAAATTAACAGAAGAAGTGCTTTATGTCAGAGAGGGGCAAAAGGTTAAAGACACTATCAGTGATTTATCCGAAAGAGTCAAAATATTTGAAACTTGCAGGAATAGCTTAAAAGTGAAGGATAAGACACAAGAATTATCACAAGTTACTATTTCCAACCAAAGAATTGACAGAAAATGAAGAAAACGGTAGTGTTCAAAGATACGAATCTCCATTCAATTACGTGTTGTAGTAAGTGTCCGAATGGACACTAATGACTAAAATATCCGATTTTGTCCTTATTAGGTTGCTTCTGGTCCTATCATTTGCAGGGTATGTTAGTATACTTATACTTGATACAGACATGCACAAATTTGATTTTTGATGATTTTTTCGATTTTCTGATTTAGCAAATCACTGATAGTGCCTTAAGCAAGAAATGATATGATTAACACAAAGTCAGTTCTCATTTAATCATATCCTGGATCAAATAAAAGACTCATGTGCATGTTTTTACACACACAGCTGGACAGACATAAAAGTATTGGCAGTATAAATAAAGTGAGTGAGATGATGCAGACATTAGAGAAACAACAGACAGAAACCAAGAAACAACTAGAGCAAGTAATGAAGGCAGAAATCAAGTCAAGGTAAAAAACAAAATCTTAGCAAAAACACTAAAGATTTGACCTACATGTGCATAGTGAGGAGATATTTCAGTCTGTATGCCACAAGCACATCTATCTTTGGCAAGTGTGGCTATCTGCTCAGCTTGTATCATGCCTTTATCATACCCTAGCACACGTTCGATGTAGGCTAAATAAGAGGTGCGTGGACGTCCAGGTCTCCTTTTGCCATGAGATAGATGTGCATGGAGAAATCTTGTAATCGCCTGCTCCGCAGCCGAAGGATGATGATGATGATGATGCAACAAGCATCCACTCTGTGACTTTGGTCTCTCTCCACTTCACAACCGACCAAAGACGCAGGTACACACTAATGAAAGTCTCATTGGCCAATGCACATTGAACGCTCTAACTGTGGTTCTGATTTCTGCGCCAAGCCATTGCAACTCACACATGATTGGTGTAGATCGCGCCTACACTGTCACCTTGCGTCGGCGTGTACTGTGTGACGCTAAGTGTGACGCTCGGTACATGGCGTGCACGAACCATCACAGTGTCTATCCTATATGCACAATTACCATGTATCTCAGCATATCAAGTGATGATTTGAGGGGGTGCATCAGCTAGTCACAATCCTGACTAATTATGATCAGCCTGTACCTGCCTGCTTGGGTAGTCTGAGGCATAAAGGGAAGCCCAAGGTGCAGGGCACCAGTGTACCATTCTGTCTCTTCATAAGGCTATTCCATTTGAAAGTGACACTACCTTTGTGTATGTTCCAATTAAAATAGCCAATAGTAATTACATTTGATATCCACACCACTGAGGCACAAACGCCATAATTTCCCTGAACGACCACACCGGACAATGGTCGGGGAAAACAAAGTATTTGATTGACATAGTTAAAGTCTGACTCAGAGATTTTGAAATTTATTTTTTTGTGTCGTAATTAAAAATAGTCATCTAGAACTAATGATAGTCACTTAAAATGCTTAATTCCAAAGTTAGAGATGAATGGGATTTTTCGTTTTCATGCAGTAAACATTTATGCACAGTATAACAGTACCATAGGATACCGTGTATAACGAAAATTCCGGATCCAGAATTTTAAACAAATTTCTGATTTTCTATGTGAAGGACTTCGATTTGAGGATAGTTATTTCACACAGTGATTAGTATATGGACAAGCATTATGTATATGCAAAAAACACGGTTTGAAAATAGAGTGCGCCCTCGGGAAATCTCTGAGTCAGCCTTTAATATTAACACTTTCTCTTCTGATGTAATTTACAAAAGAGAATGGCCATAAGGCATAAAAATTGTTTGTTTGCTGTTACCCAACCGACCCTGAAAAACCTGCTCAAAAATTTTTATGCAAATTAGCACAAAATAAAAACAATTCTGCCAACTGACCTATGATTTTCATCCACAATTAAAAAACAAAATACAAAGATGAAAAAATATCAAAACAAGACAACAAAACAACTGCAACAAGTAACATAAAAGATCTTTGCTATGTCATTGAAAAAAGCTTTAAATAGTAGCATCTTATATTCATTTTAGTGTAAAACATTGTAAAGATCTAAAAACTAAAAAAAAAAATTTAAAAATGAAAAAATCTGACCGACTGACCCCCATATTTTTTCTCTGTTACAGTAAACATTTTTTTATTGCCTAACTCTCTTCTTAGAATTCAATAAGACTTCAAACTTACGATTTACGCATATCCGATCACCCCCGTTAGTGGGGACAAAACCGGAGTTAAAACATTGGTTTAACTAACTTTAACTAGGATGGGGTAATGGCTAGATTTCTCAAAAAAAGAAATGAAGTTTCAGTTCACAAACTCACATGCAAAACGCCAAAGATGAGCAGTTTTCTTCTCCACAAAGGCAGCATGGTTTAGTGTAGTTATTATCTGGGATATATAGAATCATCATTATAAAAAAAATGCATTAAAAACTGAGTTTGTTCCCAGTGGTGTGTTTAATATCCAAGTTTCTCAGAGGTAGACTCCAATTCAGTCTTCTACAGGGGGAGTAGGGGTGCCAAGTGGAACAGCCATTGGATAACTTAATTCATTAAAATCAAACTCCCCATATTGTAGAGAATTGAGGTAGAGTCTTTCATAAATGTTATATAGTTATTTGTTCAAATTAATCTTTTAGACAAAGTCAAGACAAGCAAATAGAAGACAAAATAGAAGATGTGCAGGAGAAACTAGGCGTGGCCATCTCGACCTTACAACAAGCTATAGGTGGTATCAATGACCAGGTTATTGCAACCACAAATGAGGTAGGTGGATATAGGCTGAACCATTCTAAAGTTATTGTATTAACCAGTTCAAATTTAGTCCTTAAATAATAATATTATGTAAGATAGTCTGTATTACTCAGTTCCATCTTATTCAGTTCCAGCAGCATAAAACTTATCATTCAGTAGACATGAATACTGTAATTTCATTGGTTGATAACCCTTTGAGATATTTCCCTATTACTCGGCTCTCCTGAGTAATATATCTCGTATCATACAGCGCTTTATCAGTATCACGCGCTTGCGCTCAGTTTACATATAGAGAGACGGCCGGAGCGTATTCCAGTATCTGTGTAAGCGCCATGCGATACGGCGCGTGCAACTGCAAGCGTATTCACGCTGCTCTCGCCTACCTCCATAAGAACTAAGTAGAAGCATGGTAAAAAGGTTGACGCCTAAGAAGTAATAAAGAAATTAAAATGAGGCTCAGTTTGTTTTAATAATATTATTAGTAAATTCATGTCTACTGAATGATAAATTCGCTACCCCGTTTGTTCTCATGCAATACGAAAAATATCAATGGTTTTGGTGCCATACCACAACTCGGCCTGCGGCCTTGTGTGGTATGGCACCAAAACCATTGATATTTTCGTATTGCATGAACAAACAGGGGGTAACTAATAATATCCACTAAATGCCGCTGTGTGGAATGTTTGGTTAAAAACAGCATTTTGCATTATACCATTTGCCCCTAGTTTGTATCATATGCATTTTTAAACCAATTGCAAAGGGTATTATGTATTGATGCCAAAAACAATCTCTAGTGTGGTAGTGGTTTTTTGGCAAAGGCTATTCTGAAACTGCATATTTTTTTCAACATCAGTGAATGTTTTCATTTCAAGTCAATTTGTTTATTTCATCATGTCATTTAAAAAAAATGATCCCCCAGTTACATGTACAGAGTTTAATTTTTTGAGACATGCTGTAAAAAACAAATAATGCCCTGGTTTGAGGAAAAAGAGTGGGCCAAAATCTCCACATTGCTGAGGAGGTGTAGATTTTACCATACCTAAATTCTGAATTTAGAACAGTCAATATACCATAAATAAATTACTCACTTGGGACGATATTTTAATAACATAACAAAAAGCTAACATATCATTAATTGTCAACAATTTTTCACTTACTGTAGCCAAAAAGGAAAAGGTGTTCCCAAGCCCGAAGGGCTGCAAAAGCAGCTAAAGAGGGCGCTGTTGTTGGTTCAAACAAATCCAAACAAAAAGAAAGTAGAAGAGCTGGCAAAAAGAAGCTTGGCAAGCACACAGGACAGTCCTCAAACAAAAATTCTGACAAGTTGGGGAAAAAATCACAGCCGAAGAAACAATCCCAGGATGCACCAGAACTGCCATCCCACAATGCACCAAGACCGCCATCCCACAATGCACCAAGACCACCTTCCCACAATGCACCAAGACCACCTTCCCGCAATACACCAAGACCGCCATCCCACAATGCACCAAGGCCATTATCCCACAATGCCTCAGCTAACCAATCTGCTACTAACAAGATGTCTAGCAATGATGCCGTTAATGAGAGCCTTCGTCTGGCAGCTCAGGTTTTCTCTTGTTTTACTTTCATTTTAAAAATCTTTTTAACAAAATAAGTAAAAAGTTATAAAAATTCTGCTTGGAAAAGAATGAAATTGATTGAAGAGAATTTGATGCACTCTTGATTAATTTCAAAGCAGTTCAAGAGTGTTCATTAAATTTCTGATTTGAATTGAAGATACGCTATATCATTTCCTGTTGTGTAAAGCATTCTTAAGACACAATGAAATACACATATCTCATCCAGTCATTTAACATTTTAAAACAATTCTGAAGTATGGTGTATGAACGATTTCTAGGCAAAACTGGGGAAAATTGACAATATACCCAGTTTGAGGTGATACTGGAATGTTGGGCAATTAAGTTTCAGACAGAGTTGATTATGTAGAAAGGAAAAAGACCAGTTACGTGTGCTTATACATGCTTAAACATAAATGTTTAATTCGTTGAGAAAGGTCAAATTTTGCCTTGGCAAAAAGGTCCACACTTTCTGTGGAAAAAAAGTCCCATCTTTGACAAAATTCACCTCTTCCAAGAAAAAAATCCTGGCTATGGGCTTGATTGTAGTGCATACTATATTCACCAATGAATTGCCTGATCATACAAGTGCCATTATTACCTGTATTCCTCTTCATCGCTGGAGCACCCATTTTATTTTTTCAATTGGGAGTGGCAATTTGCATATTGTCACGTGATTAGAAAATTATATTAAAATGATACCAGTGGGTGGTGATATTTCTTATCCCCACCAGGTGGGGAGAGGTAGATTGAGACCATTGCCTAGAATAGAATTGAAAAAACCCAAATTATTTCATTATATTACAAAAGTGACTGGAGGAAATGTGTATTTTAAGAATTAGGGCTTAATATAGTTTTATATGACAGAAATTCACTTGACATAATCAGCACAAAAACCAATCATTGTCATAGTCTCAAAGTCATTTAATCCAAAACAAAGCAAAAGAAGAACATTTCACAGTGGGCCTTTTAAATGGTCGTCAATCTGAAAGTAAAACTCAAAGAAGAAATCACAAAAATGTTATGCACCATGTATGCCTAAATTGCTTTTAAGCAACCCACCAAAGCCAGCTTCAACATAACCATGCTGATGACACCGCTACAACAATGCTGCACAGCGCCCACCAACACTCAAGCTAGAACGATCGTCAGTAGAGGGCGCTGTGTAGATATAACCCAAGGTTTGCATGGCATATAGTGTAGGCAGAGGGTGTAGTGAGTCAATCCCACAATGCATCAGTTTTGGGAAATTTCACCTAACTATGGTCATGTGATCCACACAAATCCTCTCTTAACACATAAAAAATCCTGACTTAGTATGCTCATTTTCACCCACAAAGCTATTAGTACTTAGGGAATTTTTAGCAGATTATGAAGGTTCTGTGGTTCTTAAACTTTGGGAACCACTTTTATCCCTCCGTACGGAAACAAGTTTTGTACAGTACAATATAGCACATTGCAATGCATTGTATTTCGGGATTGATTCAAAAACACCCTCTGAGTTTAGTGATTGTAGACACTGAAATTCTTATAAGTTTCCTGTTGTGTAGTCTTAGTGCATGTATCTGAGGCAATTATATCTGAAGAAAAGAATGTAGTAGTCAAAGTACAGACATCCATTGCAGCGTAGCATCTGCTTCCATATTATGCCGATTGCACGATTTGCTTGACAGATCACAAAACAGTAATCGTATCAATACAATAATAAGATGTTATAATAGGATTGCTGTATAGTATTACTGGAATTCTGAAATAAAATAATGCAAGCGTAAACCTGGACGTTGTTCTGACAAACCCTTAACAACGGAAATCCAATACGCATTCAAAGACGCTCGGATGTGCCCAGTTGTATCATAAATATGACGGTGATATACATCCCCCATTTGCGTGGTGGCCCAGACCTTTTTTTGAGGAAAAAAGGGGGGGGGGGGGGGGGGGGGGGGGGGGGGGTGGAGGGGGAGCAAGTGAAATTTTTTCGGGGGGCATAGTGAAGTTCTGGGGGGAAAGTATTTAAATATGTGGAGATTTTTAACCAATTTGGGTCCAAAACGATTCTGAATTTTCCCCAAATTTGGGGATTTTTGGCCCCGAATCGACAAATTTTGCCAAAAATCCCTGTTTTTCTTCAGCCGGGGGGGGGTGGGGGGGACTAGGGGGTAAGAACAAATTTGGGGAGGGGGCACAATCCCCCCCATCCCCCGGGGCACCGCCACTGCCTAATTTGTTCTTGTGATATGGAAAACTTCTACTTGAATGCTTCCTGTCATATTTGATAAATTGTCTCAGCTGAGATAGAACCCGCTTAGTTTCTTTAAATGTTCACTAATTGCTTCCTCATCTTTTCATTTTCTTTAAAAAAGTACTTGAAGGAAATAATAAGGCTTTCCTGCTTTTGTTTAATACCTGATTTTGATAGTTGGAATGTCTGTTGAATGTTCAATTTTACTATTTGTTTGAAGCCATTTACACATGCATGCATGCCTATAATATCCTTTTAATGTTATTTTGCAATTCACACCCTTAATGTTTATGCAGTTTTGTTAACTTTAAATGGTCTTAATGGTCTGGTATATCACAAAAGGAGGCTTATCAACAAAAAACACAAATTTCAAAATTTACCTAAATTTTTGCCAGTGGTTTAAATATTTCAATATTTAATATGGACTAGATGTGAGACTTTTTATGCCCTCTAAAGGGATTTGCTCAGGGCCAGAAATGGTTTTTTTCTTGATACCAAGCATCTACGTTTTGATGAGGTGAAACTGAGAGGATCAGGCTGCCAATCGATCACCTACCTTAACCAAACTCAGAGGCTGAGTATTCTGAAAGGGAGTTCTAAAACCTTAGACCTGGTTTAAACCAGGGTTAGCCTCATGAGTGCACCTTTTTCCTTTAACATAATTAAAATGTGCTACTCTTAAAACAGGTGAGAAAATTCCTCATGGGATGGGTCGTTCTGGCCAATCCAAATGGACCAATTTTTTTCATCTGTTATATTGAAGTTTCACAGTATTATGTTGGAAGGAAAAGGTCCATCATGTAGGACTAACCCAGGTTTAAACCAGGTCTAAGTTAATCTCCCTTCGAATACCAGCCATTTATGTTTACATGATAACTTACATTCATTTACTTTCACATTTGCACGTTGCATGCTAGCACTCAAATGCTATAACACAAGCATAACCATCTATATGCGAAGAAAAGAAAGAAAAATAGCATTGACCCTGGCCAACCCATTGATACAGAAAAACACCCCTAATAATAGTTTGGATTCCGGAGAATCCAGTGTTAATGCTTCTTAAATGGATCCATCTGCTGACCCAGTGAATAAAGATGATCTCAATTGGTACTGACAAAACTGATACCCCAGATAAGGCT
The DNA here is from genome assembly GCA_023653785.1 of Ophioderma brevispina. Classification (NCBI taxonomy): domain Eukaryota; kingdom Metazoa; phylum Echinodermata; class Ophiuroidea; order Amphilepidida; family Ophiodermatidae; genus Ophioderma; species Ophioderma brevispina. The sequence continues at coordinate 12,036 of JAMKCH010009490.1, read as the reverse complement.
GACTTGAGTGATGAAATCACTAAAGATAATGATGAAAATGTAATGATCAGAAAGTTGAGGCTCAGGATTCCCCTGACCTCCAACATCCCCGTTGATGATGCTGATCACGACATGATGGACTCCAGGATGAGGCTGAAACTTCAGAATAAGTGACTCAGAAGATGATTCAGATTGGGATAGGATTATTGATGATGATGATGAAGAAGGGGGGTGTAAAACAATCAGTGTTCCTCTTGTCTTTCTTATAGTTAAAATGCTAAATCTTTTTGGACTCTTTCTTTTTGAATAGATGAGAAGGTAATGATGTGTGGATAATAAAAGTTTCAGACTATACTCTTGTCAAGTACCCTTTACAAGATAGGCTACTTTTAAGCGTGGATGCACGTGAAATGTGGTGTGCGAGCAATGCCAAGCCCTGCCCTTTCTGGATGTCCGTTGCGGGGTACGTCTTGTAAAAGGTATTTTTAAAAAATGGTATTAGCAGTTTCAAATACAATTGCTTAGTCCATAGCAATTTTACCATACGGGCTTATGACTGTCTGGGGTGTATTGTCATGATAGTGTGTGTGTGTGTGAGGTCTCGTCTGTGTGTGTGTGTGTCATTTGGGTTTTGTGGTTAAGTTAAACTAGAAAACATCTTCCAGATCCCAAGTGTCAAAGCTGATGAAAATTGGGTGTGGGTAGTGTTGAAGGGCAAGGTAATACTCATCACTATTTGCACATTGTAATGCGAGCACTTTGCATATTTGCTCATCCCCCTCAAAATTCTGCAAGTTTAAACTTGTTTTAAAGCTTAGAAAAATGTAAATTCAAAAATATTTCTTAAAAACCCCCAAATGGCAGTTATGAACCTTGTAATTATCAGCTCATAATTCTGTTACAGTTCAAATAATGCTATATTCATCAGTTTGTTAAGGTGCAATGTTAAAATGACATGAAATTTCCCCAATATAACTATGATAATAACAACAAAATCCCTGCACTTTTGTTTATACATCGTCTAGTCTCAAGGTATTTAAAAGCCATGCTTGAAGAGAGCAGTAGCAGTAGTGGAAGTTTGCGGAGGATTAGCAGACCTTGATTCAAGACTAATGGCCCTGCAAGCCAAAGTCAGTAACCAAGAAGAAGAGTTAACAGCCAAATTCACGGAGGTAAGATTGTTCCTATCACCCAAACGTTTGCAATGATTAAGCAGACCTTATTCAAGACCATGGCCCTGCAAGCCAAGTCCGTAACCAAGAAGAAGAAGATAACAGCCAAATCACGGAGGTAAGATAGTTCCTATAGCAAAATAGTTTGCGAGGCTTAGCAGACCTTGATTCAAGACTAATGGCCCTGCAAGCCAAAGTCAGTACAAAGAAGAAGAGTTAACAAGCCAAATCACAGAGTAGATAGTTCATAAACAAAATAAAGTTTTGCAAGGATTAGGCAGACCTTGATTCAAACTAATGGCCTGCAAGCCAAAGTCAGTAACAAAGAAGAAGAGTTAACACCAATCACAAAGGTCGATAATATACGGGTGATATCCAAGACATTTGTTGAGGTCTAACCATACATAGGTTTTAATTTTAACATTCTTAAACAGAGATGTAAATATAAGCAATTTTCATTCATTGGCTTGTTGCCATGGGTTTACTTTTATAATTGAAACAGGCAGTACGGGCTGCGTATTGACGTTATTTTTGAGGTGAAGGGCCGCTCTCTTTATACAGCGTTTTGCAATATTCGCTTCGCACGCCTACGCAATGTTTGCCATCTTGTTGCTAATGTCTGTTGTGTTACATTACAACAGTTGGTTAGATTTTCACACTGGTGTTTACCAGTCCTTTGGTTGTCGTATTTGAGCCAATAAAGATAGCAAAAGATCCTTAAATTAAAGCTGTTTAAGAAATAAGAATATCATATGCTTTTGGGAACCAGTGGCTCTCTTTGTGAGACTTGACACTGGCGATGCCCTTTTTTTGCGTAGAACTCGGCTTCCGGCCTTGTTCATCCCACTTAAAATAATGGTATAGCCTTGGTTTTTTTTTAAATTCGTCGCAAAGAGAGTACCGGTTCCCAAAAGCATACCTTATTCTCTAAGTTGCCCCTGGGTGGTTAGACATATTTAGACTGCATTTACAGAGCAGTGGAGTGCCAGAGGGGGGGCAGGGGGGCACCGTGTGTCTAAAAATCTGCAAGCTGTTTTTTTTTCGCTCGTGGTGCATGATAGAGTTCATGAAGAATTGGTTTGTTTCGTAATACTGCATGAATGGTCAATACTACTACCATATTGTAGTTATAACTTTAATTTGTCAAAAATTTGTTTCCCCCCCTCAGAATTTGAGGCGACGGTTTTTAAAAAAATTGGGTCAACGGCGAGCGTAGCGAGCCGGAAAAAAAAACAAAATGGTTGACGGTATAATACACGTGTCGGTACATTCACAGATCGGTGCACCATCGTCAACAAAATCCTGGCTACGGCACTGTTACCGAGAAACACCACACTATGAGTAATACATTCTCAATTCACATGGGCAGTTCAATAGCTTCATTCACCAGTATATTGAGCAAAACAACTACCTGTATATTTTAGTATGATTTATGATACCCAGAATATTCATAGTCAGCTGTTGTTAAATGTAACCATTCAAGGCTAATGAACTGAGCCCTTGGTAGATTGGCATGTCTTGACCTCATAGTGACAGCACTTGAAAATCAGAGTGGGAAATTCAACAACAAAATCATTACTGTTTCCAATGGAAATCAGCGCAATCTTCTCTGCATGACTGATTCTCATTCTCTATAGGGTTTACTGCAATCCTGGGGTGGATTCGGTCAAGTGGGCTACTTTAAAAAATACTCAGTCGTCAACACAAATGAGAGGTCAAAATGTGCATAAAAAAACACAGCTTCCAAATATTATCCAGTACGTATAATACGTGTCTCGTTTCAATTGATGACACAATTTTCCGGGGTGGGGGTTACTTTTGGGATGTGTTGTGTCACAGCAGGCAGGGCCGGACGCAGGATGTTTGTTTGGGGGGGGCGGGACTCTGAAAAAGTGGACATTTTTTTGCATAACGGGACCTTTTATGGTAAATAATGAAACATACATTTTGTAAACCCCTAAATGGCTTTTGGACTTTATGAATATTGCAACACCAAAAAGGGATCTTTCTTTCAAAAATTTCTCTACAATGTTGGGACCTGCTATAAAAAAAAGCAAAATGTGGACATTTCCCCCCCATTTTGGGGGGGATTGGGGGGAGGGGGGGGGCCACATGCACCCCTTACCCCTGCATACTGGGCATGCCAGAAGAGATTTGTTTCTCCTTCTGATGTTATGGTCATGTTTGTCCTGCATTATGCATTATTGTTCTAACTTAATATTATGTCTATGTTCATTTTTTTCCTCAGACCATTGCCATAGCCTGGATGAAAAAGGTAATTCCTGGAATTTCTTGGGTTTATTTTGAAGAATTCATATCAATCAACTTAATTAATTTGGGGATTACTCATTCGGTGAGCCCCCTCAATTTGAGAAAACATTAATTGATTTTTTCTAATCCGGAATTTTTTGTCATCTTTAGGGTTGGGATTTTCGAAAATATGGACTTTAAGGGCGTATTCTCAAACGAGTTAAAATAAATGATGGTTAGGCCTAAACTGCGGTTAGCAAACGCACTGTTTAAAGAACCGCAGGTTTAAAATTATTTTAACAAGTCGTTTTAGCTAACCACTTATTTAAACGCCGTAAATATCATCCACCGAACTTTGGCTTATCTTCGCCTATATCAGTGCATGTGCGTGAACAATATTTAAATGCCAGACCTGCCTTCCGTAGTTGTAAATGATACGCAGGAAGCCCACGGGTATTTCAAGAATGTAGCGTTACGCAAGGAGCTTTATAATTTGTTGAATGACGGAGACAAAACCCCGGGCCTATTTAAAACTGATTTATGTCCGTTGTGCCAACTTCCTATCATTCCATACTCTAAATACATTAAAACGAGCATGAAAATAGAGAAGCAAAGGAAGAATGGACGAGAAGAAATCAAAATCAACTAGGACTCGGAAAAGAACATAGAGAATAGGGAGTACTTGTCCTAACAAAACCACGAAGTTAAACCACTAGTAATCAAATAGAGCTTAAAATATCATGCATTTGATGAAAACGTGAGTTAACAGGCCCTTAAACCTACCCCCGACCAGTCCTAAGTTTAAAACACGTTTTCGACATGTTGAACATGCTTAGTAAATTTAAACAAAAGTGTTTAAGTTCAAACCATTCTTTGAGGAATTGCGTTTTAATTTTAGAGATGTAATGCGATTTAACCAGATTACGTTAAACAATCGTTTGAGAATACGGGCCTAACGTGAATTATTGATAAAGCGTTTTCAGTCATTTGGCTTTCTTGAACATACTTTAAAAAAAGTGCAACAGAGAATTTTGAGGCCCCCAAATATTGTGGTCATAATCGTAATTTATATAGACCAGACACTCAATAGATTTCGTCCATTGTACCCATGTGATGTGGCTACAGAAATGCCTTAAAAGACAGAAAAAAAAGGTGATTCTTAATTGCGTTTTTTTGGTGGAGGGCGCAAAATTCCAGCAGTGGTCCGGTCTTTTGTCATTAACATGTACACAGATACACACTTGATAATAGTGTTTGTTTACACTGGATAATTACAACCGTATAACCCCAGCTCTAAATGGTAATAAAATTAAATGCTGATATTTAAAAAGGGCCAGACAAATGTTTGCATGTTTTCGTAAAAATAACGGTCATAAAATTCCCAACCTCGAACAGTCGAGGTTTCATATTTCGGGCAGAGCCTCATAATACTCTCAATTTTATCTGTATATCAATTTCAATTCTAACTTGTAAAATCAAAGGCCGTATTCTCAAAACGATGTTTAAATAAACGGTGGTTAGGCCTGAAACTGTGGTTCGCTAAACGCAGGTTAACTATATTTTAACAGTCGTTTAGCTAACCACGTATTTAATTAAATACCGTAAATATTTATCCACCGTATATATCGCTTAACAATATTTATGTCAGACATTGCCTTCTGTACTAGTTGATGCTACGCAGAAAGTCCACGTGTAAATTCAAGATGTCACGTTGTCTTAGGCAAGGGCTTTAGAAATTGTTCAGCGATGGAGAAAAACAAGCTCGGACCTATTTAAAACTACTGCATGTCGCTGTGCTGCAACTTGCTATCATTCAGTACTATCACAGATACACCCCAAACACGCATAAAATAGAAAATAAGACAAAATGGACGAGAAAAATCACTCAGGACTTTGAAACGCAAGATATAAGAAGAAATTAAGGCGACAGACAACTGGTTCTAAAACCACCAGTTATCACCTTAGCTGAAAATACCTGACATTTGATGAAGCTATGATCGTAAAACATGCCTTAAACTAACCTACCATACACCCCCGGACCAAGTCTAAGTTTAAACAATATTTTAAACTTTTTACAATGTTAGGCTAACATTTAAAAAGCGTTTAAATTTACCGGGCTTTGAGATTGCTTTTATTTATCAGCGTTTAAATTGCGATTTAACCCGTGATTAGCGTTAAACATCATTTGAGAATACGGGGCCCCAAATTATACCAGTTTCCTCTGTTTCACGTTATGCAGTTTGCTAAAGTGCACTTGTGTTCCAGCACAATTCCTGCTTTTATTTATAGTTTCCTATAATATCCTTGAAAAAGCTTATTCCAAAATTTCAGTGGATTTGTTCCAACTTTCCGTTTTTGTGTTATGAGCAAATGCTTGTATCACATGTCAGAAAATAAAAAATTGCAAATTTCTTTCTTCAGAGACTATCAAATTTGCACATCAATCTAGGCCCTACCATAAAAATATTGAAATCATTGTTAAAGACATTGAGATCCATGGACCAAAAAGTCAATTTCTGTATGTAAGTAATTTGATGGGGGGACAAAATAATGATTTGATTGATTGATTGATTGATTGAAAAGTACATGCATTCCTTACCTAGATTGGTTGAGGTATGTGATTTACACACAACACGATTTGTGACAAAAGATTTCTTGAAGATGGTTAGCTGGGATCGGTCTTAAAAAAATCTAAGTCACTCTATATTTACTTAAGGGCAGTGTTAACCTAGTGCTTTTGTTTTAACACAAATTTCTGATTTTGTGCACCCTTAAAAAAATCAACTGTGTTCTATCGTTTACCAACAAAGGTTATCCAATGCAGGACAATTCCTGAGTTGTATTTTTGCCGATTTTAAAACAGCTATTACCATTTAAAGTCATGTGTCTTCAACGGCGGGAATTTTAAAAAGAACATTAACGCCGTCAGGCGCAAGGAGGCAGATCGCGTCGCGTGGTGAATTTCTGTTGCGTAATGAAGCGCCGCGTGTTTTAATGTACTGTTGCGCGAACGCATCTTGGAAAACGAAAATTAATATTTGAAAATGTAAAACAAAGCGCTAATTTATACCAGATGAAATTTCAATTTCTTCTGATTTCTGAGTTGACGAACAAAATAGGTTTGATTCAATGAGTGCATTTTAAAGGTTGTATTTTCATCACTTGCTCAACATACGCAATTTGAAGTTAAGACCTGGTAATTATTTGGAGAAAGAGACAGGCTGAAATGGCGTGAAAAGCACTTTTTACTAAAACGCGGATTTTCTCAATGTTCAGTTTTCGCAAAATTGGGCAAATTTTCAGACAAGATAACTCGAAAAAAATACCGAAGTCAAAGGTAAGGTTTAACGTTCCTCACGATAGCAATCGGTCTTCTCTAGGGACGGTTTGCTCAATTTTTCATTTTTCTATTTCTAACTAGATTTCTCCAATATTACTCCAGTTTTGGAACGAAAGGTAAAATCGCACTTTTTTTACATTTTTTTCCTATATTTCGAAAAGTAGCTCTATTTTCAAAAAATCAAAAAAACGTCCCTAGACAAATTTGTCTTGGTTTACTACCAAAAAATAACTTAAAAATCATGAAATTCAAATTGTTTTTGTTTATTGCTGTCTGAAAATTTGGGGCAACATCATGTCTTTTTTGGTATTTTTCTCAAAATCCGGAAAGTTTTACATTAATTATCTGATGACTATCAACGGTTCATCTCCATTTTTTTCGTTCTATAAATGTATACTATTACATACAAATCAAATATTTGCAAAGTTACAACCAAATAATACTCGGAAACTCAAGGTTGACACTCCCTTAAAGGTGGTGACCCCCATCTTGGTCCCTGAATTTCATGTTTATCCCCCTCACATGGAAGCTTATCACCAGTCCAAACATCTGATTACATTTTTGAGTTATCGGAACCCAGCTGTTTGGATAGTAGAAGCAAAAAATGTGTGTTAAATTGCCCATACAAATGTTGACTGCTCATTAGGGAAATGGTGCAAATACCCTCCCTCGTGACTGGAGACCATGAGCCTACTATTTTCTTGAGCCGGAGATGGAGGAAAAATAGTAGGACCACAGTTTCCAGTCACGAGGGGAGGTTAATTTGCACCATTTACCAATATAGAGCATCAATATTTGTTTTATATAACATATAAAAATATTTCTGTCATTTGAAAAACTAGCCAGTCTGTCGAGATCAGTCCACTAAACTCGAGCCTGTAACGAACCAATTCAGGGGGAAAAAAGTCCCTAAAATGAACTATTTCCCTGTGATGGAGGAAATAGTCCCTTTTTTGGAAATTTTTCCCATAAGTGAATTTTGGGGAACTAGTCTTCAATATTTTATGTCACATGATATAGTATCCATCAATCAAATGACAGAAAATATTTTGTGTTATTAAATGGGTTAATACATGTGTATATCACATTGGAGATCTGTCTATTCATACACATCAAGAGGAAATTTTCCTTGCGCCGTGCCTTAATTCCCTGGGGTAAGGTATGGAAGAAAAATATGAAATTTTATGAAGACCCAAGTAAGCGCAATTTGAGGGCGTATAGGGGGCAGGTTGCGATCGGTCCCCACTATAATCGTTAGCCTTTAACTTTAAACCATAAGGATTAAAGGTCCATGGTCCGATCGCCCAATAGCCTCAGTCCCCAGGGAACCCAGAATTTCCGGAAGTGGTCAACATTTCGGTATCAGAGGAAAGCTACTATTTTTCTCGTTACCTGTGAAATTTTAGGGCACTGGATGTTGTTTGGAGGTTTATGAAGGACATATGGTCCCATTTTGGTCGACCCCCCAATATTAAGTTTACACCAGTACTATTGTGTTTACAAAACACGTTTTCAGCTCCACATCAAACGGGTTGAAATAACCACGCGAAACTTTACAGATAGGGTTTAGGGTAGGATTTCTATCAAGATGAAAAATGTATATACTTACTTGGGGCCCATCCACCTTCAGTTTGCACTCACCAGAGGGTTTCAGCATTATAACTTTACGGAAGTTTTTGTTAATTTTTCTGGTTTTATTTTCCTTACATGTAATCTGCCATTCATCATTTACAGGATGAAAAAGGTTAGTGTAGAATCTTATCTTCTAAGACTTTAAAATAATTAGGGTTTAAAAAGTGTTTTATTTACTGTATCAAAGCAATTCAATACAATTAACAAATGGCAAAAATTTTCAAACTGAAGGAGTATTTGTACTTACTTACCCTTGATAGTGAAATCACCGTTACGAACTCATGAAGTTTTAATAAGGCAGTGTGTTTCAAGTGGTGTGTAAAAACAAAGAATTACAAACCTTTAGCTAATTGTTGTTTTAAATATTGTGATCTTCAAAAAATCTGTTGCCTAAGATTGAATAAGTTTAGATTTATGTATTAGCACATTAGGTGTACTATAGCAGTAGATAGCATGTTATCATGTACGTAGTGGTAGCATTAAACGGCATTCCCAGATGTTGCACTTGTCCCCCACAGCAACAAAAAAATCATGAATGGCCATATTTGGACTAATTTAATGACTTCTCCCCTCTTGATATTCCTTTGTCGACATCCATCACCCCCTAGCAAAAAATCTTTGGTGTGTACATTGTATCAGTCTGTTTTAATAGATATTTATGCATTTTGATGCCTTATGTGGATACAGCATGCACAAATGAATTTAAACATCCAATTTCTGAGATGGGTTCACCCAAAGACCAAGAGGGTTGTATTGAGTCAATCCCACAATGCATCAGTTTTGGGAAATTTCCCCTTTTTTTTTTTTTTAAAAATTCCCACCAAAATCCTTATTTAAAATAATGACTTTTATGTCATTTTAGGCCCTCAAAACCTTAGGAATTTTTACATGATCATGAAATGTTTGGGGATTATGAACCTTTGCACTTGTATCCTAAGTATGAATGAGTTAGTACAGTACAGTATAGCACCACATTGCAATGAATTATGGGATTGGTTCAAAAACACCCTCTGCAAATGACCCCATGTAAGCATATTAGAACCATGAAAGTTGGAAGTGGTTTAAAATTGAAATTTGTAGAAGCTCATATACCTTTAAGAAATGAGCTATTTGGTAAACTAAAGTTAAAATTCTTGTCTGTATTAAGTGGAAATTTTCACGTTCAGATATTTTCGCGATTTTAACAGTTTGACCAAATGCGCGAGAATTTAAATTTAACGGTATGGACATAATGCAATACATCTATTGGAAAAGGTGCGCAAGTTTTTATTTCGCGTTTTATGTTCACTCGCGCAATTCGCGAAAATAAAATCCTTGAGAAAATTTCCAATTATACAGTATTTCGAAATACGGGCGCCACAACAATTGCCTGGAGAGGTTGGTTTACCCCATGCATATGGGAAAAAGTAAAAGCCAGAGCCTGCCTAATACAAATTTACGCAGGAACACGGACACTGCACATGTAGTTTTGTTCAATATAATGGTCGGTGTTGCTCTGGATGTTTACAATAAGTTAATTTCTCTGCTTTCTTTGATCACAACACAACTCCTTTGTAAGCTGTTTCCAACTAATAATCACACCCACTTGAATGTTTAATCCAAGGAGGCGTGTCAACCCTGGCTGTCAAAAAATTGGACTTGGTGGCGCCACTGTTATTGCATAATGTGAGAATTGAACTGGGCTCCCCTTTTTAGCAAATAACAATAGCTAAAGAGTCTGTAGAAAGACTTTTAACATATCAAGTTCTGAAATGATAGCTTGGCTATGTAGTTTTGGCTGTGAAATGGTTGAGGCACGGTATAGTTTGTGCTATAGATGTGTCAAATGTTTCAATGTAGTTATCAAATTTGATTTCGTTAGAACTCCTAAAATGTAGAAATCTGTAATGTTCAAAATTGTGCTAAACTTATGAATTTAGACTTGTAGCTTATTTTTACAGCAGGGTAGGTCTAGAAAAACTGAACAGTTTTTCATGTATTTAGAACTACATTATTGTGCTCTGTCTATATCTATGCACACTTTATAATGCTTGTCTCTTTAAGGGAGGATCATCGGATAAAAATAGGTTCTTACAGAAAATGACCAATTAAAATCATAACCCCCCCAACTAATTTAGTCCTAAACTTGACTATGGTAAGAATGGAACTTTCCTCCACATATTTTTGCAGTTTCAGACTGCATTGATTTGTTTTTGGTTGTTATTTATTTTTTTTAAATCCCTATTTTTACAATAAATAATTTTTCCCAGACCAAAATGGAAGAGGCTTTAAGCTGAAACTTCAAGGACGTGTGTATAAACAAAATACCTAAAATCTCCATTGGCTTTTTAATCAAGGTTCATTCTTTACGGAAAAATTATTTAGGGGTAACATTAAAACAACAACTAGTATTTCCAATAGAAGCAATGCAATCATGCAAAATATAACGTGAGAATTTTCTAAATTTGTTTCCTTTCATATGACACCTTATTCCATCACCAAGGGAGTTGTAGTTTCTTCTACGCGAAAAGTATAAAAAGAGACTTCGTATTTTAAAAATCTTAAACAAAAAAGGGTTGTTGCGACCACCTGTTCTTTGTTGTTGATGACACACAGAAAAATTATTATAAAAAAATGATGGATTTTTTATATTTCTTTAACCATTAGAAAACAAACACCATCTATAACTCATCAATTACTGAAGAAATAATTTGGAATAAAATGTTTTGTTTTTAAACAACTTTTGTCACAAAATGCCCCATTTGGATTTTTGCCATTTTCTATACTCCAAAAATCAGTCCCCCATGTACAAAGTCTTTGGGAAATTGAAAACGATAGGGGAATATCTCTAAAGTCTTTTTGGAAAAAATTAAAATTTGGAACACATGTTTTTTCACCAATATCAAACATTTCATGAGAATTTCAACAAGTTCTGGGCCGCAGCCAGCCGAAATCGCTACCTTAAGGACAGATCAGGATCAATTTTGTTTTTTTATTAAAGTGATAAAAATATTTTCAATTTGCACAAAGTAGCGAAAAGTGAAGGATAAAATCTGTAGAATTTTAATAATAATATCAAAATTTGTATAGAGCAACCTGGGGGCCGCGACCCCAAAAGGGTCCCAGATGAAGAGTTAAGGGGTCGCGATTTGATCCCTTCAAACAATCTACATTTGTCATTTAAAAGTAGAAAAGATTCATAAAGGCAAAGGTGTCTGGTCATATCCAGGTCGTTTAACTGGTCCTATGGTGAGGAAAAAACAACTTTTTAGAATTGTTTTTTTAGGGGGTAATGGGGCACAATACCAGTAACAAGATGGTATTGTCATTGTGAAGTGTCGGGGATCCTCCTGATAATCTTTAAAAAAGGTCCTGGGAAAAAAAGATTGGGGAAACTGGATAGAGCATTTTCTACTACTAAAGATCATTCAAAGTGTATTCTTCCTGATTGCACTGTAACTATTACTGTCTTAAAGGATGCATCGAGAGATTTTGAGGCACCGCACATATTGTGTCATAATGGTATTTCATATAGAGTTGACTCTCAATAGATTTCTTACCTTGTGTTTGGCTACAGAAATGTCTTAGAAGAGAAAAAACAGGCTGATTTTGATTTGCTTATATTTCAATATAAAAAATAGGCTGAATTTCGTATTGCTCCTATACGAAATTAGAATTTTACAA
>JAMKCH010009489.1:0-29136 GCA_023653785.1 Ophioderma brevispina | reverse complement strand
CCACCGCTTTTTAATAGAGAGCTTCCTATCATGCCAAGTCATCGCACCAAATCAACAAAATCGTATACCGCGCCGTGTAAAGGGAGCACCGTTTGCGACGGGAGACAGGGGTGTTATAACTTCATAACGACGACATTTCATACAAGGAAATGAACCAAATTTGTAGGAAAATGGTCATGTACATATGCAAAATCGCATAGAAAGCGAACGAAAAAAAATTAATCAAATAATTAGCAGACGATCATTCAAAAAGCCAAAAAAGGACCTCAAGTTCGAGGTATGTGTTTTTGTTGGGTTTTTTTTATACTATGGGGCTTCTTCGTCACTGAGCAAAAGAGACTACTTTCCAATAGGGATTGGACCACCTTGAACACCGGTCTTCTAGCCATCCTATGTGGAAAATTCAATCAATAATTTGAAGTTGTCTGTAATGCAGAATTTCCAAAACTGTTAATGGAAAATGCAATTTTGTATTAGAGGGTGCATCAAGTTAATTATACAACCCGAGAATGATTAGACAAACGAATTTCGCGGTTCTCGGCTTTCGGATTGCTATATATATTCAAAGAATATAAAGCTGTGGGCCGCCCCCATGACCTTTGACCCTGGAACGTGACCTCGATCTCATAACATATGAGGGATCACACGGTGCACCTATGTCAAAAGTTTGGTTCCAATTGACCTTCAAGTTGTCAATTTAGATCAATTTTACATTTTAAGCCCCATTTTTCAACTTGACCTCACAGGACATTGACCTTTAACATGACCTTGCCCTCATCAACATATGAGGGATCCCATGTGCACCTATGACAGAAGTTTGGTTCCAATGAAGTAAACTTTTCAATTGAGGAATCAATTAAAAAAAACCCTTAAAATTTGTGAAACACACATAACACATACCACACACACACATACACAACATCACAAACACATCCACACATACACACGCACAACGGAGGCTAGTGTCCTGCAGCTATAGTGGCGGCCACAATAAAGACTGAAGTACTGGTCCTAGTGGAAATGCTCATTGCCGATATTTTATCCGAGCTCTATATAATATTTGTCTAATCACTTTCTTGGGTTGTATTATTAACTTGTTCCTCGCCGTGCATGAATTGAGTTTTGCTTCACCAAAGAATCTGCCAGAATCCAGAATATTGGGCCCACCCCTTCTAAATAATAATTATATCACTGGAACTCTGGAATGAAGACTGATACATCAGTGCTTGTTTCACTGGTATCAATGTGTCTGGTCTACATGTGGTAAATCTCATGCCTAGATGGTGAGGGGACCGGTTCCCAACTGTGTATTTTTGTCTTAGTTAAAGACCACTATCAGTGATTTTTGCTCAATCAGAGAAAATGAAAAATCTTCAAAAATGCAGATTTTGCATGTCTTAACAGTACAGGTACCCTAACATGCCCTGCAAATGATAAGGTCCAGAAGCAAGCTAATAATAAGTACAAAATCGGATTATTTAGTCATTATTAGTGTCGAACGGACACCTTCCACAACACGTAATGAATGGAGAGTCATATCTTTGAACACTGCCGTTTTTCTTCTTTTTCTGTCGATTCTTGAGTTGTAAAAAGTAACTTATGAGGATTATACAGCATAATCCTTTGTTCCCCCCCCCACCCCCCCCAAACTTTTTAAGTTGGAAAATTAAAATATTTTGTCTCATTCCGATGTTAACCATGATAGGTCTTTAATTCAATGCTCACAATTCTCTGAGCTCTATAATTTTTTTAATACTGTCCAATCATTCTTGACCCTTGTGTGTATGAATTGAGTTTCACTTTGTCATATATTCTGCTAGAATCATGTATATGGCCCACTCTCTAAATTTCTTAGATTAAACTAATCTATAATTGGATTGCTAGTAATGGACAAATTCAAGATTTAGATTAAAAATTAAATCAAATCAGATTGATATAAATAAATATAAATCGAAAGATTAAAATTTACTTGCTAATTCCAGATTTGTCCTCCTATTTTAAAGGTGTCATCTGATCGTAATAGCCTCGTCCCCACCAGAACCCCCGATTTTACCGGAAGTGGTCAAAATTTGGTTTTCGTATCACAAGAAAGCTACTATTTTTCTTCATTTACCCGTGAAAATCTTAGGGCTAAATGACTGTTTGGTTTTTGGGAGTTATGAGCAAAGTGTACTCATTTGGTCGACCAATATGAATATTACACAGAGATCTATGGGGTCAACACGTTTTAGCTGTCACTTCAAAATAGGATGAAATATCGGCACAAAACTTTAGGATGGTGGTGTTTTTTTGTTTGGGGTGAAGGCCATTCTATAAGGGTGAAAAATTTAATACTTAATCGGAAACCATTCCCTCAATCTTAAGAAATTTAGACGATACTATTACAGCTGCTTGAAATCTGAAATGAAGACTGCATACAGTTAGCATTCATTTTATGTATTGTCCAGTAAACACATTCGCTTGTGGTCTCTAGTGGTTAAATCTAATGACTAGATGCCAAAAGGACCGAGTTCGGACCATGTATTTTTCATCTTTATTTAATTCAATGCTCACCGGTTTCTCGGGGGGGAGCCTCTATATCAATTATTCCCGGGGGGGGTGGCAAACGTGTATTTAAAGGTGGATATATGCCGTGACATGGACTTTCAATGCACCCTAACACTATTTTCACAGACTAAAAACAATTAAAACATACCCTAAACAAGTATTTTTATCTGTTTATATACCCTCAACAAGTACGCAGTGGCATGAATCGTAATATACCCTTTTTATCTTGTTTGCTTTACTTCCCAGTTCCGATTACAATATTTTGGTGATTTTGATACCTGCTTAATGAGATAGACATGACAATTTCGGGGTTACGAAATAAACATACCCTTTTTTCCATAGTTGCTGTTTTTGGACACCCTAACGTGTACGCGCGTAACATCGCCTGATCATTCATTCATTTCCGGTTTATAATTACTATCGCGGCCAAAGGCTGAATTAGCAATTAAAAACACAAATATACATATAATACCCATATGCAACACAAGATAGATACATGTAACAAGTATATCTTAACAAAAAAATGTACTGCCATTATTGCACAAGGTGAAAATTGATATAAAAGCCAAAGGAACACATTACACGATCTTATTAAGCAATTGCACAAAGTATGTAATAGGGCTGTTAAGGTAACGTCGTAACCACTTTGGGAAAGACAGTTTTGATTTAAGATCTAAGGTTGAGATTATTCTTAAAACTGGCTTCTCGTTGGTGGGAGCCAGTGTTGGAACTCTTCTGAACGATTTAGGGAAGTGGCAAAGTTTCACCAACTCGATGGAAAAAAGACACCCTTTTACGCGTTTTCTTGTTTCACGGGGGCATCAGATCCCCCTTTGATACACTTGCCCCCCCGGGATACTATTAGAAATGCAAATTTAGACCAGAGAGAAAACATGCATGTCAAACAATAAATTACGAAGTAAAAGACTAAAAAGTACAATTGGATTCACAATTAGAACAATAAGCAATGCATTAACATGCCAGGACCCATATTGATCTCCAAATCCCGCCCAATTTATAATTCGGATAGACCATTAGAAGGGTATAATGTAATTATGTCACGTTTGTTTACTAGTTTGATGCAAAAGGATCTTTGTTTTTGTATAATTGGTTTGTTTGCTGACATACTGTCTCCACAATGTCGAAGGCAATTTGAAAACATCACTTTTATTATCTTTTATTTTTGTTTGCCTCTGGTCACATCATCACATGCAGCGTCTTGGCTACTTGTAAAAGTCAGAAGTAAAGAAAAGAAAAACAACAAACACCTTCTATATTGTCTGGACAATGATAATATCACTTTCACACTTCACATTAGCCAGCTTATAAAAAATAAATGTTTTTCTATTAGATGGCATTATTATAAAAATGAGGCTGGTCTGAAGTTTACTTACACAAGTTTCCTCAACAACAAGATCATGCCTGGTCAATTAGCTCTTTTAAGGTAGTTGTCAACCTTGAGTTTCCGAGTACCTTGTTGGCTGTAACTTTGGCAAATATTTTATAATTGTATGTAAAAGTATATTTCTAGAAAGAAAATTGGACTATGAACCCGATGATGGCATAGATTAATGTAAAACTGTCCGTATTTTGAGAAAAATACCAAAAAGACATGGTTTTGCCAAAATTTTCATACAGCATAACAAAAACATTTGAATTTTCATGATTTCTTAGTTATTTTTGGAAACAAACAAATTGGTCTAGGGACGTTTTTTTCATTTTTTAAAAATAAGGCTTACTTTTCGAACTATAAGAAAAATGTCAAAAAAAACATGATTTTTACCTTTCTTTTAGCCAAAATTTGAGTATATATTGGGAATAGCTTTTAGTTGAATCGAAAGAAAAATTAAGAAAACCCCGCGTCCCATAGATAGGAACCGATTTCTATCCTATGAAAGTTAACCTTACTTTTTACTTCTGTATTTTTGTAGTTATCTTGTCTGAAATTTTGCAGAATTTGCGAAAATTGAACATTGAGTAAATCCGAGTTTTAGTAAAAATGACTTTTCAAAACGTCATTCAAGCTGTCTCTTTCTCAAATACCTTTACCTTTTAACTTCAAAATTGAGTATTTTGTGCATTGATGAAAATACATCTTTATGCACATTGAATCAAACCTCTTTTGTCTTCAACTCCAGAAATCAGAAGAAATTGAAAATTTCAACTGGTCTAAATTAGCGCTTTGTTTACATTTTCAAATATTATTTTTTCCGTTTTTCCAAGATGCGTTCTCCCAAAAGTACATTAAGCACCGCACAGCTTCATTAACGGCAGCAAAAAATTCACCACGGGACGTGAGGCGCGTGCTGCGCCTTGGCCTGACGGCGTTAATGTGCTTAATTTCCCGCCGTTAAGACTATGTGGTTTTTGTGACTTTAACGGTCAAATAGCTTTTTTAAATAGGCAAAAAAATCCCAACTCAGGATTGTCTACACTTGATACCAATTTGCTGGTAACGATGGAACACAGATTGATGTTTAAAATGTGCAAAAATCAGAATTCGTGTAAAAACAATAGCCTAGGTTTGACCTACCCTTAAGTGGGTTGTGCTAGTCAACAGCCTCATCTCTTCCTAGTGGTGATAGGCTTTACAATATCTACTATCGCTTCTACCATCAAAAACCGCATTTTTGGCAACGTGGCTTTGAGACTGTTACGTTGATTTAAATTACGCACGATATAAAAACTGGTCATTATTAGTATTATATTGTTTCCAACAAAACCGGATGTTGTGTAATGTCCAGCACTAGTCGCTCATATCAGTGGAACCATGATACACCTAATCAAACAAGGACATTCACAGATTTGGTGGAAGGGCACCCTTTGATAACAATTGGATTCTTGCATGTACTTGTTGCCAACTGCCTATACTCAAAGGAATAAAGTGATCTTTTTTTTATTTTGAAAACTGAGCAATTTAGTTTTTCATACAATACATAACAAAGTGACCTATGGGGAATAGAAATGTACAAAAATACTTATAAAATTAAATGGAGTTGTGAAATCATTGAATTTTCAACATAAGTTTGTTTAGTGTCTGCTATAGCACTAGGGGCAAAACAGTATACAATACTACATGGTTAGAGGGGTATAGGGCATAGGCTATGCCCGTAGCCAGTACCAAGGGGGAAAGTGTGCCCATTTCCCCAATATAAACCATGGATTGTATTTGTTTTTATAGATCTCACTGTGACTCTGGAATGATGTTGTAGGTGAACATTTCACAAACATTTCACAAGGGAAATAGAACTTGTAATTGGAATCAACCAATTTAGCGATGATTATGTTCATGAATTTCATGAGGTGTAATAAAGATTTTACGATCACCACCAGATTCCCTGACCGTCACTCTTTTGCACTACCAAGGCAAAATGAGTTATATGGTATTCAAAACTAACAGAATTCACCTTTTTCACATACATGTAATCAAGATTAATTAGAAGCAGGCGTACATTGATACAAAAACACGAATATTGGAATCAATCCTGACTTAAATGTTCACCTTGTTACTTGCTCTATATTTTTCTGTCTTAGAGCGGACACATCAGTAGCGTCAGACGTGACCTGTACCCAATCGGCCTTTCACTACCCGAGAAGCTGCTAAAAATATCACACATTGACAATGTGGGGGAGGATCTTAATATTTGTTTAGTCCAATCAGGTCTGTCCTGTAATACACTGGTCAAAAGTTGTACCATTTGCAAGATGGCTGGTGACAATTCTAAACCAGGATGGTTTACAACTACAATGTCATTTAATTTAACATTGTGAGGATTGTGGGTTTTTTTTATTACAAATTGCATATTTTAAGTGTTCGACTTTTAATTAAATATTGCTAGTAACAATAATCCTTAGGTGTTATACCCTGGTTAAAATTTTGTCCCATTTTTCTTCAATGTGTGAAGAAATGCTGTTGCAGCCCGAGGTTGACCATTGCCATAACCTTTGTCTTAAATGTTTTTCAACTCGCTTTACCCCCTGGGCACTGCCTGCCCCTCTTCACACCTAACACTATTTCGATTGGTCACTTGGAAGGGTAATTCATGTAATGAGCAAGTCAGAACGTGTAAGAATGGTGTACGGTTTACAAAGATCTCTCTATCTATCATCTAGCGCTTCAGCCGAGATGATGTTCACCACGTAATGCCATATGCCCCTGCTGGGGATGTCAGATGGACCCTGATGGATGTCTCGAGAAATCACTTCAATGTAGTTAAAAGGGGACGCAAACAAGAAGCACCTCAGTAACTGTCCCATGGCACATTTAAATTGAGAGCGAGCCATAGAGAAGCTCTGTGAATGTTGCCCCCCCCATTCCAAAAGCCCTAAAAAACCTCAAAGAGCTGAAAAATGCATAAATATGATTGTGTTAGTGGAGCAAGCAAAAAATTAGTTTTTTTTTTGCCATTTTATTGCTCCCAAAAATGGTTAAAAAGGTCCACTTTTGCCCAATCGGGGAAAGTCCCAATGCTAAAAAACATCCTGGTTACAGGCTGATGCTGATTCAAAATATGGTCCTGGAAAAAACAATTGAATTTAGGAACAAATAGAAAAGTTGATCTCTGAATGACCACAGACATAGCCCAAAAGGTTAAGCAATAATGGTACAGGAACCCCACATTGAATAGGTTCATGGTGGGTATTTTTGACCGAGCAATAATTTTCACGGGTTTAATAGCAAGGGCATTATGTTGAATCTTAGATCGAGTAATGAACAGTTCCCCCCTACATGGTTATGGCCTATACACGTAAGCTGTGAATAGCAGATTAACACTGCGAAAGCAAACACTGTGACCCTGATGGACTAGACAAGGTAACATTAGTGTGAAAGAAGATTGAAAATTAAAGTTAATGTGCCTTGTTAAGTGCAGCTAGCGATGCATAAATAACAAGGGTATTAAAGTGCACTAGCACATTTCACAAAATATGAAATTCTTCAATTTGCCCTCACTCAAATGATAGTCTAGCCATGGAAGAATAGAGATATATTGGTACACATAAAAATAAAATACCCAAAAAAAGATCAACCAGACATTATAAGATTAAGAGGGAAGTAAGAGCGGATAAGACATAAGATTAATTTGTAGGGCTAACTTTTAAGTTTGCGTAACTTTAATCTTTTTTTTTTTTTTTTTTTTTTTTTGGTTTTAGTTTTTTTTCAAACATTCTTGTGTGCTATTATATGAATATCATAGACTCGTAATAATTTGTATTTAAACACCACAAAGTTCACAGACTGGCCAAACAGGATGCATGCCGTTGCCCTAGGACTAACTCCGGCATGCTGTTTTCTGTGTTTAACTGCTATTTTTCATCGTTGACTGAATAATGATGCCGGAGTCATTGTATTATTAAAATCATTTCTGTTTACCCATAAGGGGCGAGGATATGGGCTTAAAGACACTATCAGTGACTTCACCCGAAAGAGTCACAATTATTGAAATTTCCAAAAACTATATATTAATGCTGTGTTAATTAACAAATGGCATGCATCATTCATATATTGGAGCCATGGTATATTGGTATTTTGGATGTGTTCTGAAAAATCCCACAGCGATATATTTAATTTATATAGAATGTTGAAGCTCCGTAAATGTATCTGTACCAAGCAAAGTGGGCAAGATGATGCTCCCCCAAGCTCTGAATAAGCCATATTTCCAATAAGTTCTAAATAAGCCAACTCCCCCAAGTAGAATTAAGCTATAATGACATTACCCAAGTCTGCCTCCACAGACACTACCGTTTACTCTGCCACCAGAGGGTGTTTAGATCAATCCCACAATGCTCCAGTTTGGGAACTGTTCATCTCAATAGGTCATGTGATCCCCAAGGTGCCAGATCAAGTTGGAGGGGCAAATGGGGGGGGGGGGGGGAGATGGGAGGAATGCCCCTATGGCCCCATCATCCCTTCCCCACCCATGGTGCTGCCACTGGTTATAAGGGGTCTGGACAATTTCAAAAGTATGAGAGGCATACATTCCAAGCTATTCCATGCATTTTTGTTTCAGTATTTTTTATATCAATTGAGTTCATGGAATCCAATTGAGTCCATGGAATCTGAAATTGATCCAAATTATAATTCGAACCTTCTTCCACTTATGTTACATCTATGACTCATCTATCCCATTTGGAACTTCTGAAGAAAATGACAACCCCTAAGTGAGAATATCTTATGCCTCAACATAAAAAGACTTCTTTGAATCCTGTTTTATCAGACTATGTATCAGCAGGGACACTGAAGGACCAATGTTTTGATAGATCTGTGACCTTTGGGTGTTAATGAGGATCCTTGTCAGTCAAATTTTGGGATCCATGTTGGCCAATTAGGATCCAGTTGGTGAAAATAGGATCTCAATGAGTAATACTAGGATCCCAGTAAGCAAAAAAAGAATCCCAGTTGGCCAAATTAGGATCCCAGTAAGCAATATTAAAATTCCAGTCAGCAAAAAAATATTCTTGTTGGCCAAATTAGGATTTTGGTCATCAATATTAAGAACCCAGTTGGAAAATAAGAATCCCAGTTGGCCAAATTAGGACCTGAGTCAGTAATATTAGGACCCAAATTCAGATTCTAGTCTGAAAAATGTTTCACATTTATCTGTATAGAATAGGATCTCAGTTGGCAAAAAGAATACCAGTTTGTCAAATTAGGATCCCAGTCAGTAATATTAGGGTAGGATTCAGTTGCAAAATTCAGATTCCAGTTTCAAGAACATTCCAATTTTAGACTATCCAATCTTACTGTAACCACTATCTCTACCCTATTATTTTACGCTTGTCTATAGATACCAAAATACACATTTAAAAAACAAACCTTTATTGTGCATGTAAAGTTCACATATTCAAGGTCCACATTTACATAAGAAAAGGTTGGCGTTGGGTTTGCTCTGCCTATTATGGTATTATTAATACAATTTTCATGACAATACTACAGCGCCATAACAAAATCCTCTTTAATTGATTGATTCCTCTATATCTTGCACATTAACATTTGCAGGGATCATTATCCACAACAATACTGCAATAATCATCTCAGAAGATAATGTTGACATTTAAAATCTGAATCTTTCTCAGGGAAATTTTGAGGGCGGGACCAGATGAAGTAAGTGAAGTCGTAAAGGGCTGCCCAATTACATGTATTTTTGGTGTCATAGGAAAGAGCCAGCACCAACCTATTGTACGCCACAATAAGTCATTTTTTTCCTCCAAAATTGTGCAATAGTTAAAAAAATAGGTCTTTTTTGCACGGAAACGGTATGGATAGATTTGGCCTTTATGATCAAGGATCAAATGCAAAACATCTTTCCACAATGGTTCGAAAAAAATTCACATTGGTTCTGTGAATGTCCTTGAAATTATAGAAAAACAGGGTTGTCTTGAGGGGTGTAGTACATATATTCCTAAAATCATTCCAACTTTTGCAATTGACATAACATTGCTGATTCATACTCTCTAACTGTAAACGAGTGAAAATTCACTTCCAAAGAGTGAACTCTAGAGAGTAAAAATCCCACTAGGGCATATAATGTTTTACTTTAAAAAATAAAAATAAACAATGCCTAGTGCTTAGGGTTTCGGCAAACAAAGCTGAAGACATTTTTTTGGCTCTAAATATGGATATTCTGTTATTCTTAACATAATATCAATATTTGATTAAAATGATGTAACAACAAGCGTGATTAGATATTCTTTTAAAAGATTATGCCTGGCGGGAAAGACAGTGAGAGAGAGAGGAGCGAGGAGGGAGAGAGTGATGAAAGAGAGAGGGCAAGTGAGAGACAAAGTGAAGTGCAAAATCCTTATATAATTCCTAAGTTAATTGATAAAACATACATATCACGATGAATCCCCTTGACAAAACTAATGCTATAATTAAACTCTTTCATCAACCACTCTCTCGAGTAACCTTTGACAAATTCAACAACATTTGGAAATCTAATAGCCTATAGAAGGACCGAGTCACTTTCACATTCTGAGAACAAGATTTCCCTGAGGAGGTATAAGCACTTGAAGGTTTCTACCTCATCAGATATTAACCGTGTTACTAAAGAAAAAACTCCATTTGGAAAATATAGGATACACATGTTTTGGCACTTGGCCTTTAATGGGAAACCATACTCATATCGTTGAGGTGCCACAGTTGTTGAATTCAGTTCCAACTAAGGAGAAGTTATTGGTTTGCAGTACGCGGACAGACTGACGTGCAAAACAAGGATGTAAACTTATTTTTCTTCTTCTTCCTTTCTTTTTTTTTTTTTTTTTTTGCAATTTTTGACTGTCATTGAAAATATAATCATTTAGAATGTATTCTGCAAGACGAGTCCAAACTCTAGACCTGGGTTTAAACCAGAGTTAGTCCTACATGAGGGGAACTTTTTTTTTCTTATCCCAATACTGTGAAAGTTAAATGAACGGATGAGAAAAATCTCATGGTGGAACGGCCCATCCAAGAGGAATTTTCTCACCTGTAACAGCACATTTTTAGAGTATGTTGGAAGGAAAAAAGTCCAATACATCGTAGGACTAACCCTGGTTAAAACCAGGTCTAACGTGTTAGACTCCCTTTCAGAATTCTAGCCTTATATATTAAACCCCTGAGCGTTACCTGCCTTTCACACAGCATTTCTCAATTACATCATTCATTCATCACATGTTCAATCCCTTTCCAGCCCTACCACCACTCTGCTGGTTGAGCTAAAATCATGTGATTGTGTCTAAGGGTTATTTCTGGCCTTGTGTCATTAACACTCAGGTAACACCACTAACTGACTGCTGTAAGGATCAAAAATCTGGGTGGACTACTTTTCTGCATGCATCTGCGAAAAAAGTGCTTTAAAATGTATGAAATGCAGTAGTTATATGAAGATAGTGATTGAAATTTCATGATTTGACATGGTAGACTGGTATGTTTTCTCAACTAATTTGGCATTTGGACAGTGAATTGAGGCAATTATTCCGCGGTCATCAATTTCACATACGATTTGCCCCCAAATTACTAGCTTGGCGATATAGACCGTATTCAATAGCCAGCCCATGTTGGTGGACAAGCTAGACGCATTCCAGTACTTACAATACATTCACCTGTCAATGATCCAGTGCAATCGCTAACCATGGATCGATTGACAGCTTAATGTATTGTGTCCTGGAATGTATGCATTCTTGTCCACCAACAGTCTGGTGGCTGACGTCATATTGGAATAAGGATCTATAGAGAATCTTGGGTGCCGGTCTTACATCGGGCGAGTTTGGTGATTGGTAACTAAAAAGTTTTCTGGTCATCATATGCTTCAAAATTTGGTTATTGGTGATTTTAGCTGGTCCTTTGGGGTGATAGTGTTGTATTTCGTCTGTGAGGAGTTTTAAATGTGAAAGAAACATGCTAAAAGTTGCCATTTTTCCCATAGCCTACTGGGTTAAAGTGAATTAGTGGTGTGTAACCTAGAGTGCATAAGGTCTTTTTCAACCCAGTGTTGCATAAGGGGTCCACTTAGACAAAAAAAAAACATAGAATTTTTAAAGAAATTTGACACACACATTGACTACCCCAACATATTATAACTGAAAGGAATTTGACCAAAACAGTGATCTGTTTGAAAATTAGGGGAAAACAAGAGTTAGAAAAGAGTTCCAACAAGTGCACCTTTAAATACCTGAAGAGGATGATGTGAGAAAGGGCAGGTCGGAATTACATGTCTGATGAGAAATACCGAGGAGATTAAATGGCTTGTTTTCATGACAATGTCATCAAGACAATTTTATTTTGTAAAATATTTGACTTAGGATATACAAATCCAACTAGTTTCTGTATATATGATTTGAAACAGTGTGAGATTTTAAATCCACTAGCTCATTTTTACATTGAGTCATGTTATCATTTTCCCCTCCTAGCAAGCTTAGATTCATCAGTAGCACGCCAGAACTTTTTTTCTCTGAGGCAATGGGGAAAATGAAACAGTTGTGATATACTGCAAAATTTTGTCTCAATTTATGGATTTCAGGCGTCATGGGGAGAAGTGCAAGTAAGGAAAGGTTCACTTCTGGGGAGGGGGGGGGGGGGGGGGGGGGGGGGGGGGGGGGGGGGGGGGGGGGGGGGGGGTGGGGGGGGGGGGGGGGGGGGGGGGGGGGGGGGGGGGGGGGGGGGGGGGGGGGGGGGGGGGGGGGGGGGGGGGGGGGGGGGGGGGGGGGGGGGGGGGGGGGGGGGGGGCGGGGGGGGGAAAAAAGAAGGGGGGGGGGGGGTGGGGGGGGGGGGGGGGGAGGATTTCCCCTGTAACCCCCCTCCCATGCCATATCAGCCATTGATGCTGCACCTTTCACCAGGGACAAGAGGGGAGAAAAGTAAGTGATGATCAAAGAACAGCACATTAAACGCATGTGGACATTCCCAGAAAGAAGTTTGTCAAAACAATTTTGTCGAAACCCAGGTTTGGGGCAATTTGGAATGCTTACCAGTGCATTAGATCACACCTGAGGAATAAGCTGATAGTTACGCCGTCTTTATGTAATAAGATGATGATTTAGTATTTAGAAAATCAAGCATGTTTACATGGGGGACGATTAGGATAGCAGGCAAGTCCCAAAACAAGGTTGCGTGTTTCTTTGCACTTGTTTGTCCAATAAAAATTCAAAATGTTCTTGGTAGGTGGACTACAATTCATACACTCTGCTTATTTAAGCATATAGACAGCAATCAGTGAAGCTGTTAACAAATACGCAAATGTAGGCAAGTGGTTGAAAATGTCCAGTGCAATTCTGCAACTGCGAAGGGTGCTTCAACGTGTGTGCGTGTGCAGATATTTATTTCTCAGGGGGTAATTGTTTTGAATTCCTATGATTAAATGACCATTTAATCACTACTCTTCTTACTAATACGGCAATGTTTTTGTTTTCTGCGGTTAAATTCGGTTTATAACTGCCCATTTATTTGCTCGAAAAATGGGACAAAGCAACAATTGGCCCACTTGCACTGAATCTCAGCGCGCGTGCCTTGAGTTCTCCCATTTTTCTCGCAAGAAGTAAATGCCAGTTCTAACTCTTATTTTCCAGTGTAATTTGAAAGAAAATTTGTATCCTCAAAAAACCTTCATCCTGTACTTAAGTATTATACAAAAGTAACTTCCCCCTCCTATATGTAAAGGGGACTGAGAGATTTTAGGGGGGGCAATCCCCTGTTCCTCAGACTTCTACTTCCATATGCAAAAAAATTTGTTATCAGTTGCTTAAATAAATTTCACTTACTTAAAGAGACATGAAGACATTTCAGAAAGAAGTGCCTTCATTTTGGAAGCTTACCAATGTATTAGATTCACACCTGAAGGAATAATTTAGGCGAAATATGTCATCTTTATGTAATAAGACGATTTAGTATTTCATGTCGGGCACGACAGAACAAAAAAAAATCTAAGCATGGTTTTGTATAGGAGACGATTCGATAGCAGGCAAGTTAAAACAAGATTTGCGGTTTCTTTTTACTTGTTTGTCCAATAAACCTTGAACGTTCTCAGTAGGTCGTCTACAATCCTCCAGTGAGGAAATTTGAGAGAAGAGAAAGAATTGGTATCCCAAAAAAAAATATCTCTCCTGTCACTTAATGCCAAACTCATTAAACCTAAAGAAGTGGATGCACTGCCGGAGGACAACATTGGCAGGGCAGTCCCCAAGGGGGGGGGGGGGTGTGACACCCCCCCATTTGCAAATTCTGTCGGCAAATGTTGACTTGTCGGCGAGATGGGTATAATGTTGGCGCAACTGATGATGGGCAGATAACGCTGAATCTGTGTTGTTTTTTTGATTGCATTGCTGGCGAATGACTGTCGGTTGCGATTGCTCTTCCCCCCCCATCAGAATTTGAACCTAGTGAAAAAAAATTTGGGTCTACCTTGCGAGCGAAAGCGAGACGAAAACAACAATTGAAATTCTTAATCCGGCCATGATTTTGTCGGCGGGCAACACAGGACTAAAACACCCCCCCCCCCCCATTAAAAATGTCTGGGGACGCCCCTGAACATGGTCATTCAGCTTGATGGAAGCACTTGAGTGACAAAGTCCGGAAATGTCATACCTCTAGGTTAAATATATGTTTTGGACTTGTTTAAATTTCAAAACATCTTAAATAATAGAAGAATCTCATTGATTTCAAATATCCACTGAAAGGTCACATGGGATTGGGTAGTGTCTTACGGACATGTCCAGAAAATGGAAAAAAAAAATATCTCTCAATTTTTCAGGGACACAAGGAGATTTTCTGAGGATACAAATTGTTTTAAAGCTAAGTGATTTCTGACAAGCCAACAAAAACTAAACACAAAAACAAACTTATTAGTCTGAACACATGCCCCCACCAGGGTATGTGATATAGATATGGCAGCCACACATGCGGGCAAACAAAGAATTGCATTTAACCAACAGTATAGTGCTTGATTTTTTAGGAGTGTTTCAAGAGGTCAGAACTTGACATCCTTGACACAGTGTTTGAAGTGAAACTCATTTATTATGCAAAACCAGAATATAAATAAGTTAGAATTTCGAGGTTCTCGGCGTTCCACACTCTCTATATTCAAAGAACATAAGCGGTGGGGCCGCCAGCCTATCTTACAACTAGACCTCACATAACCTTTGCCTTGGGCATGTGACCTTTTTGACTCATCATCAAAATGTGAGGGATCCCATATTGCCCCTATGACCAAGTTTGAACTTCAACTTTTCAATTGTTAGGGCAATTTTACATTTTAGACTATTTTCACTTGACCTCACATGACTTGAACTTGGTAATGGCAGTGATTCTCATCACATATGAGGGATCCCCATGGGCACCGATGACCACAAGTTTGGTCCAATTGGGAACTTCAACTTGTCAATTGAGGTCAAATTTTTTTAAATAACCGTAACAATTTAGTGACACACACATTACACACAAATACACGCACAGACAGATGCTAAGTAGTCTGCCAGCTATAAGCTTGGCAGCCAACAAAAACAGGGAATAGCGACACAGTTGTGACAACTGATTAAATAGTTATTGCATTTTAGCATATCCTCTACAAATTATATGAAATTTCATTGTGAGTAAATAGTAAAAAATCGTTTTACCAGATCTCTGGAGAATGTGCATATAGAAGGTGCTATAACATACAAATCAGACCTTTGTAGGCCTATACTGCAGATTTTTGCCAATGGATTTTTCTGATATTTACAGGGGGTAATACTAATAGCTCCTGCATGTCCTGGTGCTAAACCTCCTAAGCACTACCACTTAGGAACAGTCCTATCATTGGGCTCATTACAGGGCCCAACATGAAAATGCCCTCGAGTAAACCAATCAAAATAGTGATTCTATATCTCAGATCTGTATAAAACCATACTGCATTCTACAGTATTTTTCCAAAATGGATTGTCATACTTAACAGTTGAAATCATAGCCATAGCTATTTTTAATATCCGGGTTCCAACCCAGCTGTCTGCAGTTTAGATCACAAGCTCCGTCACGTCAGACAGCCTTGTTCAATTTGTACTGCTGCTTTTTATGTATTTCAAGAAATTTTTCTGGGGGCAGGGGGGTTGCTTTTCCATATGGGCATTTATAAGTTATTCAAATATATGTGGCCAATCAAAGATGCTCTATTCATGACTGACATGTACGAGTGACATTGTTGCCCAATGAGTACGAGCTATTGTGTGTCATTTATACTGGCCAGTTGTGTAAGTAGATAGGACCATCAGATTGTATTAAATACAGAATGTACAAGATGCGACTATGCTCCGCCTCGCTGGTAAGCGATTCGTATTATGTGTGACTGAGAAAAAAAAAAGGCTTCTGTTTGCCACCGAACATCATAGCCCTAGCCCTGGTAATTATAGAAACAGAAATTGTATATGGCAATTGTATTATAGTGTTATCATCTACAGAAATTGTATATGACATTTGTATTACTATTATAGTGTTATCTAGTCTGGCATGTCTGAGCGACATCGAGGTAGCTTCGACTGATGGGACCAAATATAATTTATCCTTCATGGCTCTGCTTTGGTGCTTTGCACTTCGCACCTCGCACCTTTGGCTACCCAGTAACTGTGCACTTTGAGTTATGCAATATGTTGGAAATTTTCAGTGTATAAAGGAAAATAAGATCATCTTGAACAAGACTAGGCTTTATGTAGCAGTCATTGTTGAGGAGCGGGCGTTTGTCACAAACTGTGTACAAGAATATTCTTCGCAAAGTTAGATGTTTGTCATTGTTGAAGTCCTAAATACTTGTGTTTAAATTTGCATTTTCAACATGCTAATCATGCTACCCTGTTTGGTCTCAAGTATTTTTCAGGCTCAAGTATTTTTCAGGTTTTTAGAAAACCCCTCTATTTTCAGTTAGTGTGAGCCAATTGGAGGGACAATATTTTTAAGGTTTAGGAATTATTGATTAATGTCCCATTTTTTTTTACTAAAATTGACCTTAAAAGACCCATGTTCACAGTTCCATGTGCAGGCCTTTGTAATAAGTAATTTCTTAGGAAAACATTATCACTTTGTTAATAAGATATTGTGGTCAAGTAGCATGCATGATTGAAATGGTTGTCAAATTAGTTGAGCTGATATTAGGGCATACTAAATCAATACAGTCTGTCTCAAACTCATTGTATGTATTGCTAAAATGTATTTTGGAGGAGGGTTTATGTAAAAAATAGGAGCAGATTTTGAAAAATGTACCAAAAAGTATGATCAAAATTACTTTTGTACTGGCAAAAGTGATAAAATATGTATTTCAATGGAAGAGCCCAAAACTCCACTGTGAAAACACCCCACGTAACCCTGAGCATAGTAGAAGTCATCCACTGACTGGCAAAGTGTGCACTATTTTCTTGTGTTATAGACAAACTTGTTCATATGGTAAAAATAGTAAAATTTATCCAACACCCTTGTTTTTGCTAAACATGTTAATTTAATCCATTCTTAACCTTGAAACAACTACTCTTAAAATGTTTTTGTGGTATCAAGTTTGAGAAAATGAAAAAACAAAATGGCCTCTTTTTGGTGAAATTGGTACGTATGAAAATCAATGTTTTCACCCCTAATTTGTCATGGTCGAATAATATTTTTCATTTTTTCTTTTTGCTAATGTTTTAGAGTATCTTTGAAAGTGATGAGTTTTTATTAAATAATCCTATGGGAAATGCGTTGGTTAGGGTCCAGTAGAGAAACCCCCCTGACCACCAAAGGGCATGCCCAAGACCTTGACCACTTAAATACTTGCCAGGTGATAACATTCACCAACAACAAACTTGCTATCTTCAGTAATAGCAGCTTAATGCTGGTAGATTAAGCTATGCCCAACAAAAACTTGCTATCTTCAGTAGATTGGCAGGCTTACTGCTGGTATATTAAGCTATGCACCACAAAAACACTTTTTCTATCTTCAGTAATTGCAGCTTATGCTGGTAGATTAACCTATGCACCAACAAAGAAAATTGCTACTTCAGTAGATAGTAGCTAATGCAGTAATCCACCTTGCATCGCACAAAAAAACTTGCTATCTATCATAGATAGCATCTAACTGAGGAAGTGGCGTGGTCTAGCGGGTAGCAAGCTTACCTCTGGAGCAAGGGTGCCTCGGATCGAATCTCAGTGGACCACTTGCTGGATTTAATTCGGACTCCCATTGGATTTAATTTGTATAACGATATTGATTAAAACTGAATGCACTTTCCCATGGTCTTTGAAATGGGGCACATGAACCATGTGAAAGCTGCACTACCATCCGGTGTGTGTTTCGTGTAGTGTGTTTTTTGAATGTACAATATGGCGCTGTTTAAGCTGCTGCCTCCAAGTTGCATTGTTTCTTTCTAATAATTCTTAAGTTGTAAAGTCTCTAGCAATGGCCTACAATCCACGATTTGGATTAAAACAAGCGACCGTATTTACGCGATGCGTAAAAATAGTCCCCCGCCGAATATCGCTATCACTAAGTGACAACTATAAACTGAACCAGTCCACCCTTAATTTTGGCCACCACAAGCTGCCAAAAATAACTTGAAAAAAATTGTTACCTGTGTGAAATGACTCGAGAAATCTAAAATTCATCATGCAAAAATCCCTCAAAATTTACTAAATTTAGAAATTTAAATATGATAATTTATTCATTGGGCACACAATTTTTGAAAAAACATGTGACCACATTTTAAATTTGCGGACCCAAACGAGGGTCTAGAAGGGTCTAAAACCGAATTTTACGTATTTTCACATTTTCCCACGAAATGTAAACAGGCTGGCAACCCAAGACTGACCCACGTGTAACAACCAAAACTCAAAAGAATACCTTTCAATAAAAATGGGTATTACAATTTAACACTTTGTGTGGTATACTTGCCCCCACCTAGCCATTACGCTGAATTTTGCATATGAATTGCCTCATTTGCATATTTAATTTGCCGAAATACGCCCAAAAACTAATCCGGTCGAGAACTCCTCAGCAGCTTCCTTCCACCAAGTTACACATTATACGCTTAGGGAACTCCAGAACACTTTTACCCAAGCCTTGGCAGGAAATGTTCTAAATTATGCAATTATATACTTAATTAGCATATTTTACAACCAATCTATAGGTCGAGAACTCATCACCGCTTCTTTCCACCAAGTTACTCATGTAGCCCTCACGGACTCCGATAAATCGAAAATCCACAATATCGGCCACCATGTTGACATTTTCTGTGCAATATGGACCTTTTTCCCCTTGACCTTTTCCCCACCCCCTGACAGACCGAGGGGAGAACCCTGGGGGTATGATTAACATGGTTAGTAGGGGTTTTCCCCTCCTACAATATACCCAAGTTTGGCTACTCTATCTGAACATCCAGAAAAAAATAGCCCCATATATCCATGGTCACATGTTTATCACGGACCTACATACGGACGGAGCCCATTTTTATAGTCCCTCCCGAACGAACCCCGAACTTCGTTCGGTGGGGGACAATCAACCTGATATTATTATTATTAATTATTATTCTTCTTATTATTATAAGGTAGATTAATTTAATTCCTAATATGACATAGCAGGAGCTATTTTGTGATGCAATCAAGTAAATGCAATTTGTCATGTCAAAATCAATTCATTTAGGCCCTATTTGACATTTTCATAAGCTTCATTTTGCTGAAAAAAGCCTATTTCAAGTGGATTTACTGTCAGAGATTGATTACCCACCCCCCAACTACCCGCAGATTGAAACAGTTTGAATCCTTTAGTACGTCGCCAGAGAAATTGCACTTCAGCCCATGAGAATTATGCAACAGGAGCAAACACAGTAATAGTGCAGTTCTTAGGCCAGAGCAAAAATAGGGTCCTCCTGGGTATATAGGACTACAACCATATTGGTCTCAAAGCTTCACTCATGCTTACTTGAGAATATAATTGTTTGCGTCCCCCTCTGATGTACGGAACTTAACTAAGAGGCTAGTCTGAACATTGAAGGTCAGGGAGTCTTTGGAGACATCCCCCCCCCCCGGGGTTCATGGCAAAACATGCAAAATCATCCTATTTTTCAGCTATTAGAGGTTCCTTCTGTGTTGCCCTGGGATCCCAAAGACGCAGGTCTGGATGTGCTTGTGGTAATAGTACTAATCAAACGAGTAAAATCCACCAATCATTTCCCAACTTTCATGACTTTCAATCATTGAAATATATTAAAGCGGCACAGGCACATTTTTCACAAAATATAAATTTCTTCAATTTGCTCTCAAGTTATAGTCTAGCCATTGGAAGAACAGAGATATATTTTACACATAAAAATCACATATCCCAAAACAGATAGGGACATGATAAGATGATAAGACATCCAGTAATTTGTAGGCCAACTTTTAAGTTTTGTTTTCCACTAACTTTAATCACCAAAATAATGAATCATATTTTTGACTCGTACTCACTGATATTAAAACCACAAAGTTTATAGACCGATCAAAAAGTGTGCATAGCGTGGAACATGCATACGGCGGGCATGTTCTTGTGTTAAACGCCATTTTCGCTGTATGCTTAATTTAACGCTCGCCGGCGACGTTAAATTATAAAATTGTTGGTTACCCCCATAAGGAAGCTGATTTTGTCTTATCATTTTTTGTGTGAGGCCTTTTGATATAAAAGCTTTACAACCATGCAAAAATATCGATTTGAAAATCTTGAGGGCGCCTATTTTTCAATTGCCAGTGCTCTTAAACCCTACGGTTGCCATCAGCAATTTGTTTGAGATTGATATATACACACATGGGTTCCTATTGACTTGGAATACATATGTAAACACCTCAATCATCACGTTTTGGATTTTGGTGTTTACCGCCCTATCTTTCTGAAGTTCAACTTTTAAAGACATGGGGTTGGGTGACAATATTTTTCTGGTGAAATGCTCTTAGGTGTTTTATGATTCCAGAAATAGTTTTGCATACTTTTTCCTCATATTTTTTTTTTTATTTTTGCCTCTTTATTTTTCGATGGATACCTAATTTTGGTAAGGCCTGCCCTCAATCCCGGCGATGAGAGCTCAACCTGGGGCCGAGCACTAATTCAGGCCAAAGATATGCTTATTTCAGATTTCTTTTTGTAAGAAAAAAAACTGGGGCCAAGCACCCCCCAGCTGAACCGCAATGGTTTGGAATGGAATAGTTTATTTATAACATATTACACATTCAGAATTTTTTCAAATTTTATGAATAAATCAATGACGTAATCAGTATTCAGTATTTCTTGGCTTGTTCCACTTCCCTTGGTTGGATTTATGCCCATGTCAGACTAGAATATCACACAGTTTGCCCGCCCCCCCAGCCCCCCCCCCGTCAGAAGAAAAATGAGCAGATTTGTCAAAATCTTGCAAATTTTGAGTTGTTTTTTGCCCCCAATTTCACTTTTGCTTCCCCAAAAAATGTCACATTTCCCTCTGTTTTCCCAAAAAAGCGTCCAGCAGCGCTGCCGCTGTGTTCATTCTTATCTGATGCACCGGAGCACACAGGGCTTTCTTTGACATTAAAAAGCCCAGCCCACAGCCCAAACAGTAATCAGGTTATAGTGCTCTGATATAGTATGTTGGCAAATAACCACAGCTTTATCACTATTGTAATGAATATGCTATCCGTGGCAATTTGATTCTAATGGGTCTCGGAAAAATACTGAAGTGGGTCCATGACTAAAGCCATAACAATTGTTAGGGTTTACACACCTGAGTTTCTAAAGGTTTCAAGTGACCAATGTTCTGAAAGGCGGAAAGTAGTTTAATATAACTGACCTCAGTGATGGACTGAGGTACAGGGACAGGCCCTCTGGAGCAGATATGACAGTCATGGGCTAACTGTACTGATCCTGATGAGCCCGAATGATTAGCAGACGAGCTTCTTTGTGGCAAACTGGTGCCAGAACCCTCTAAGCCGCCTCAGCAAGTTCCCGCAGGATGGTGCCCTTAATTTTTCTAACCAAACTGTGTTTTTTTTTTGGCATTACATAATGCTTGTCCACATACTATCAATGTGTGAACCGCTAAGCTCAAGTAGAAGTCCTTCATATAGAAAGTCACAACTTTGTTATTAAATTCCAGATTCAGAATTTTAATAATATATAATTTTTTAGTTTTTTTCTTTTTTTTACACATACATTTTCTGATAGGAAAAATCTGATTTATATGAACGTTGATTGAGCGGTCAGTTTTGGTATTAATTATCTTTAATTTTAGTTAACAGTTTTACTTTAATGCACAAAATTGTATGTCTTCCAATTGTCCCTTTGGTTCCCTCTATTTACCCTATAGTTGTTGAGATTTCTGGAATTCATAACATTAGAATATTGAAACATCACAGTTTTGTAAGTGGTTGTCCTGTGCTTTCAAATGGATTTTCACTTTATTTTATGTACACATTAACTCTTAGAGTGCCTGGGTTTTCATACAACCCAGATATTGAAATTTAAACTACTTAGTTCTCCAGGTAAGACCAAGGGTATTATATTTTAATCTTTCCCTGGAGATGGCCAGCGCACGATAGTGTTGGAAAAAAAAAAAAAAAACCCTGTGCGCTTGGCCAGATTCGAACCGGCTAACCTTCGTTTACATCAGACGCTCTAACCGACATGAGCTATCAAAGCTGGTTCGGTAGAGAGCGCTAGATATCATCTATAGGTTGTTAGGTTCGAAAGGGTAGTTGTCCCTTCGCTTTTCCCTAGCGGATAGCATCAGACTGTATATTTAACATATACGATTAGAATTTGTTTTGAAGTTTAAACTACTTAGTTCTCCAGGTAGACAGGATGTATTATATTATTAATCTTTCCCTGGGGATGGCCAGCGCACGATAGTGGTTGAAAAAAAAACAAAAAAACACCATGTGCGCTTGGCCGGATTCGAACCGGCGCCTTCGTATTACCTGCCCGACGCTCTAACCGACTGAGCTATCAAGCTGGGTTGGTAGAAGAGCTATAGTTCATCTTAGGTGTAGGTCCGAAGGTGTCCTTCGCTTTCCTAGCGTATAGCATTAGAACTGTATATTTAACATATAGGCCTACGATTATATTTGTTTTGAAATTTTAAACTACTTAGTTCTCCAGGTAGACAAGGATGTATTATATTATTAATCTTTCCTGGAGATGGCCAGCGCACTATAGTGTTGAAAAAAAAAAACACATGTGCGCCTGGCCGGATTCTGAACCGGCGATCCTCGTATTACTGCACGACGCTCGAACCGACTGAGCTTCAACGGGTCGGTAGAAGAAGCGATATATATCATCTACGGTGTTATTTCGAAATGTGTCCTTCGCTTTCCTGCGGATAGCATCAGACTGTATATTTAACATATAGGCCTACGATTATATTTGTTTTGAAATTTAAACACTTAGTGCTCCGTCGACAAGGATGTATTATATTATTAATCTTTCCCTGGAGATGCCAGCGCACGATAGTGTTTGAAAAAAAAACAAAAAACAAAACCCATGTGCGCTACGAGGTCGCCGGTTCGAATCCGGCCAAGCGCACATGGGTTTTTTTTTTTTTTCAACACTATCGTGCGCTGGCCATCTCCAGGGAAGAGTTAATAATAAAACAACCCAGATATTGTTTTTAGTATTTGCTGCTTGTGGGGAGGAAATATTTGGATCGTCTAATTTACGTGTAATTGTCCAACTTGTTTGATGCATTTCTTTTCCATAAAACTTATCACAAAATAATGTTTAATGAATAATTAACTGGATCCCTAGGAGCTCCTAGATTCTTTTAGCACCAAGAGGATCATGATTTTTGATCAAATTAATTAACAAATTTAGTCTTAAAAATTAAAAAAAAAAAAAAAAAAAAAAAAAAAAACATGTAATTTAAAAAAAAATATCAATGTTTCAAGAAAATCAACGTATCAAGCCTTGTCGGGGTCATTTCAGACCTTTCATTTGAAAGGCCTAAGGCCATCACATAAGTTTCTTCGGGATTCTTCATACCAATGGGTCGAGCCATGAAACTCTACATAATAATAGCTTTTAATAGACTTACAATACAACCAGGACCACACAAACATTATTTGCCATAATTAATATTATAACCCTTGTATCATGTGCTTTCTTCTGTTAATTGTGAATATTACATGATACAGAGTAGCGTGGCATAGCCAATTTTTTTTGGGGGGGGAGAGCAGGGGGGGGCAATATATTTTAGGGGGGCAATGCTATATTAAATTTGTTAGTATATTATAATGGCCATGTAAATTCACTATTTTCAGGGGCAAGAGGGGGGGCACGATTCCCCACAGGGAGGGCAGCTTCCCCCCTGCCCCCCCCTCTGGCTATGCCACTGCAAAGTAGGTGTGAGGGGTATAGTGGTAATTATGCTAAATTCTGGCATTGTTAACCCTTTTTGATTTTGCTTTTAAAATTAGAAATTTGGCCAGGAGTAGCCCATCCCCCGGATTTTCAGCATTGTTGTTTTCACAACCACGGCTTGGCTAAGAGTTCAACTGAGCAATGCATGTAATTGGCAATTTGCATATATACGTCATGAATAAATGTTTTTAAAGAAATACCTCATTAAATGCTACTATAACAAGCCCCATGAATTGGTTCATGAAAGTGGAGATGAGAATAAATGAATTCCGGGTAAAGAGCTTGGTAAATGGTGCAATTGGACCACCTCAGTGATTATGTCCAGGTCTGGAAAAAAGACAATTTTCAGCTTATTTTGCGCAACACATCAATTTTTCCCTCCAACATTGCACATTTTCCCTTCATTCTTATTATTTCTTTATTTCAAGGACAATTTTTCCCTCAGGAACATGTTTCCAAGTTCCCCACTTTTTTGTCTGGAGGGTTGCTTTAGGACCATAAGATGTTACATCTGAGCTGCATTCTGAGCTATTTTCCTGTATTTTTTTCAAGAAAATTATGATTTTTTACTGCACATAAATAGAACATCTTCCTTTATTATTATCATTATTCTTTTTGTCAGGTCAAAAAAGTAAGGGGCTAGGGCCCTTAACACAACTTCCCCAATTTCTGTGCAGTAGTACAGGCGCGGATCCAGGAGGGGGCATAGGGGGGCGCGCGCGCTCCCGGAATTCTGCAAAATCTCGCAAAATCCGCCATTTTTGGACAAGTGATGTAAATTAAGCAGCCTTTCAGCCCCCCGTATAGTGACGTTTTTCAAATCCTGGATCCGCCCCTGGTTAGTATAGCAAGTAAAAACCAAAAGTTTTGAAATCTGGTTTTGGTCCCCGTTAATGGGTGGCCTTATTCACCTTACATTCACCAGCATAACTGCTGTGTGATATTTATTGTGGGTCCTTTGATAAGTATGGAACACCAACAGTGCACCTTTTCTGTAAATTATTCCATATGACTGTAATGCAATGGTGCACCTTCACTGTCCGATTATGATATTTAAATTACTCTTGGAAACATTGGAAAATCCATTTTTAAATGGATTTTAAAAACGCCCAACCAATCTAGCTTGAAAATTTCTAAGTTACCATACATCAAACTATTGTGATCAATCCAAACTACGGTAGAAAATATCAAATTCTTACCTGATTTTGTTCAGAAATTGAAGAATGGCATGTCTCATCAGTTCACATTGGTAAAACAAGAGAAAGAATAACATGATCAATTTAAATAGTAGTGCTGTTACGTGTTCCGTTAAACTTTACACGAAGGAGGCTCACGCATGTTTAGAAAATTCAGCAAACCCTACTAACTTTTTTCATATTATTTTAATTGCATGAAGTCAAATTTCACCAAATTACCCTCCGTCAGTG
The DNA here is from genome assembly GCA_023653785.1 of Ophioderma brevispina. Lineage (NCBI taxonomy): Eukaryota > Metazoa > Echinodermata > Ophiuroidea > Amphilepidida > Ophiodermatidae > Ophioderma > Ophioderma brevispina. The sequence goes on along the minus strand of JAMKCH010009489.1, from coordinate 3,347 downwards.
AAAAGTAAAGTTTAAACAGTTCCAATGCTTCTTCTAGAAATGGTTTTCCGACTTTTACGGAAACAGGGAAATCCCCGTTTACCAAATTCTTGTACGTGAGTGGCGCGACTTCGGCATATACAGCGCATAACAAGGCCCCAATTATGTGGTTCTTCAATTACAGAGGGATCTACAAAATGTAAAATGAGAGCGCTAATGAAGCTCCCACATTGATTCGTTCATTGAGATCTTTGGGATATTCAACTTCTTTATTTTGGATTAAAACATCACATAGGTAAGTACCCCAACTTTTTTTTATGGTTTCAATATTCTAATTTATGATCGAATGCAAAGCCCGGGTAAGCCGATTACGAACGATTTATGTGGCAAGATTGCATTGGTGGAAGCGCCAAAATTCGGCAGTCGTTAACTTTGTTATGACCGGTTAAACGTTTAAACAACGGAATACAGAAGTTGTAAACGATAGGAAAATTAAACGTAACTCCCAGCTCTATTAATAGCTTTTAAATTGACAGAAAACATGGGTGCACTCATTTATACTTCTGATAAAGAACAGGCTTGTGAGAGTAAAATTTTAGAAGAATATGGAGGGTCGAGGTATTGAAATTATATAATGATTCACCATACCTACAAGCCTTTTTACTGATCCTACATCCTGCAGCAACCCAAATATGTTATTCAGAAGTAATACGTTCTGAAGCAATAACAGTCACATTAGCTCTACCCACCAAATTACCCCCATACTACTGAAGACTTGAAGAATTTTGGCTTAAAACCATGGGTAGGGGGAATACCCTACTGCAAAGGTGTCACGTAATGCAGCTTTCTACCCCCGTTTTTTCATGTCGTTGTCCCAAAATATCACTCTTTTCAAACATTTTGCAGCTGATCACATTTTGGCTTTTTCCTCATCCAAGACCCATATTTTTGCACGTTCTCCGTCATCAAATTCCCCTGCAAATTATGACAACTTTTGTGGTCACACATAAATCTTTAAAAAGAAAACGAGTCAAACCTGTCCTTTCGCAATGTATCAATTTCCCCCAAGCACACCTCTTTTCCCAAAACAGTCTTAATTCTGGTCAAACCGCTCACTATTATCAGATAAAAACACCCGCATGATAGGATCAATGTTGCTAAAATATCCCCTTTGCAAATCCACCGTTAATTATGTTTTGTCACCAAAATTTGAACAAAACAATCTATTCTGATTGATCAGTGGAGACATTAAAGATCTTTGCAAGACTACGTTCACATGTTATTATTTTCATTCAGAAACAATCCCAGAGTGCAATGCAGTCACAGTGTCCCAGAGTGTTTTTGAATCAATCCCACGCGATGCATTGTAATGTGCCTATAACTGTACATGTACCTAACCCCATGTCATTACTAGGAATCCAATTCTTCCGAAGTTTAAAGGAAACCCAAAGACATTTCATGATCATGCAAAATTTCCCTATTTATGTGCAGAAAGGATGTTGTGGATCACATGACCTTATTGATGTGAAAATTTCCCAAACCGGTGCATTGTGGGATGGACTCAATACACCCCCCTCCTGCAGCAAGAACCCCAGGAGATACCATTCTAAATGTAATTGGTCCATGGGACACTGAGAGTTGGATACCAATCCAGGCCAGACAAAGAAAAGTTGATGCTGTATGGAGCAAAAATGATTTTTTCTCTCCAAGGTACCAGAATTTGGAGATTTTTATGGCCATAGGAAATGCAATTTATTAAAAATAATTGGACAGGTCCTGACCAATTCATTAGTGGGTCCGTAGTTCAACTCTGTATTTCAGTGAAGTCCGGGTGACCCCCCACACCACCCTTGTTTGCATACACAGCCCAACAATCAAATCGGCAAATCGCTATCAATTCATATTGGTATATTCTCAGAGGTGTTTTGAATCAATCCCATGATGCATAGCAATGTGCCTCTAACCGTACTGTACTAAACCCCAAATTTGGGGGGGGGGTTTTCAGTACTTAGGGATAAAAATGTTCCAAAAGTTTAAGAAACTGCAGGACATTTCATAATCATGCAAAAAAATCACACGTATACCTTAGTGGGGATAAAATGGGAGTGTTAAAGTCAGTGGTTTTATGTGTGTTAAAGAATAGGGTTTTGTATGTGATCACATGAACCCTATTGAGGTGAATTTTCCGCAAAACTGGTGCATTGTGGGATTTGACTCACAACACCCTCTGGTATATTCTCAAAAGGGATTCTCATTTAAACCCTGTGAATCCAAGTTATCCTTGTCAAGTACTCTGGAAAATTGATATAATGGGTGAAAAGAGTCCTATTGGTGGGTTAGTTATGTCCCCAGAGGGTGTATTTGAGTCAATCCCCACAATATACCAGTTTGGGAAATTTTAACCTCAAGGCCATATGTGATCCCCAAATCCTATTCTGAACACATAAAAATCCTGTCTTTTTCACTAATTTTTAGTGCCCACCAAGCATTAGCACTTTAGGTAATTTTAAGCATGACCACGAAATGTCTCGCGGTTTTTAAAACTTCTGGAATACTTTAAGTCCTGACTGGTGTTTAGTACAGTACAATATAAGCATGTTACAATGCATTTATGGGATTGATTCACATCACCCTCTGGGAAATGGCCCATCCATGAAGAATTTTTTCATCTCTTACATTGATACTTTAAGATGTTGAAAGGGAAAAACAAGGCGGTTCTCGAAACACAAAGGTCCCCTGCTCATCGCGGTGTAAGGAGGAGCGAGCCATAAACTTAAAGATCACAGGGGGATTGTGGTTGGCAAACTAGAGAGGCTAATACCATAGCAGTTCAATACCTTGGATGGCCCAGATGACATTGAAAAAATTCTGGTAATCAAATGTTGAACCCCACCAAAGTTTCCTGACACATTGACCATTTGTAGTGTTTGACCTGGATGGCCCCACATGACTTGTTGAAAGGACCTTCCAAATGTTAAGCATTGAATATTTACCACACCCTCCAAGTTTCATGACCATATGACCATTTGTAGTTGTTTTTACCTTGGATGGCCCCCACATGACCTTGATTGAAATACCTTCAAAATGTTTCACCTTGATATTTACCACACCCTCCACGTTTCATGACCACTACAATGATTTGCAGTGATTTGACCTCGGATGACCCCAAATGACCACAAAATGACCTTGAAAATTTTGGCATCAATGTGACTGTGCCCACCAGATTTCATGACCATTACAACCATACATATGATTTGACCTTGAATGACCCTGCATGACCTTGAAACGACCTTCGAAATTTTTGGCACCGAATGTTGAGCACACCCACCAAGATTCATGCAGCCTATCACATGTTTAGGGATTTGACC
>JAMKCH010009488.1:0-29823 GCA_023653785.1 Ophioderma brevispina | reverse complement strand
AAGTAAGGGCACTTACGTTGGTTCTGCACTGAACCAGAAAATACTGATTTCACTTACCTTCTCTTCTTTTGTAAATAAATATTATATTTTTCTTTTTTTAACTTTTAAGAAATTATTTCATTAGACCATACAAATACATTTCCTATTGTAATACCTGCTATAATTATGGGACCACACCACCTATAGAATCAATAAGAAACACAAAAATGTTCTTCCTGCAAAAATAGTATAACTTGCACTTACGGTTGTCTTGCATTCAGCCGCAGATGGGATGAGCTTTACGTATATTACCCAAAAGTATACACAAAAGTGATACAGAATTCACATGCAGTTAATTGAGTACATCTCAAGATGCCAAAACAAAATTGAGATGAATTAAAGGAGTATTGAAGAGCTGGTTATAACCCTTTTAATGTGATGTCCGTCTACCATGACTAAAGGCAGTTCTCTAAGTTTACGATTTTACACAGGCTGTATAAACGACTTATCATGTTTCTGGCGTAAAATTGAGTAGCCCAATAAAGAATGTTAATGGTCATTAACATTTAGCAATGCCACATTGAATTGATTGAACCAAGGTTAATATCTAAATTACATAATCTTTATAGGCAACGGTCCTTGTCATATACTTCACGACATAATAACAACGCCATCATTTTTTTTTTTGTCGAAGTTCGAGTTTTTTGTTTTTTTTTTTTTTTCCTTTCTTTTTTTTTTTTTTTTCTATAATTGTATTAGGCAATTGCCGTTGGGGGAACAACACGGTTTTAAATAGGAGGTTTTTCACCAGGGATCCGGACATTTTGATGTAATAAAATAGTAAGGATTACATTTAAGGTAGCTTTAACCTTTTCACGAAGGACTTATAGATCATGTTGTTGATATGACGCAACACCAGTAATTGAGACATTTTTTAAAATGACCATTGTCTGAAAAAGGTCATTTCGAAAATGACTGATTGACTGGCTTTCATATACAATTCCTAAGAATAAACCTAATAAAAATATAACAAATTACCTTGAAATTGGTTAAGTCTTGGCCTTCGATGGAATCGTTTTTCACATATTTGGGATTCCTTCTCTTTGTTTCCTTGGTTATGAGGCCAGAATTGTTTATATGTAAACCAATAAAGTGATCAATGTTAATCATTCGCCTTCTAGCCGTCTTCGGATGTTCATGTTGCTTCTATTCCAACTGGTTTTATCATATGTACGATTGGTCGTTGTACATTATTTTACAAAAACGGAACACTAACTGATAAGGGGATAAAGGGGTTTGCACTTCGTTAGCGCATAACGGGGGGATTCCTAGAAAAAAAACCGGGGACCCCCCAATTCCTAAAAGGATTTTTAGATGAATCCACAACATGTTAGAGGCTTCAAGACATCAACAATTAAAGAAAGATTTTGGTAGGTATGGGTGTTAACATTTACCAAAAAAAGGAGTTATCGTAGGGGGTGGGGAAATGGTTTTTCGGGAGTCAAAGGCAATATACAGGGGTCAAATTTTGAAATTGCTCTATCATGTTGAAAAGTATAAACAATTAAATAGTTTTAATCATAAGGATTCCAAAGGGTATGTTTTACTATCTGCTCCGAAAGTTTGGGGTTATAGGGTAAAAACAGCAAAAATCAATAAAAAAGGGTTAATTTCGTTGTTACAGGGGTCAAATTTTAAATTACTCAGATTTTGGATAAAAAAACGGGGTAAAATCTGATAGAGCTCAGAGGATAAAAATTTAAGGAATAGGGTGAGTGTCTTAAAATGGCTTACTTACCGAAGTAGGGGAAACAAGGTAAAGCCTATTGAATGCAATATATATTATTGAGATATATATATTATATATTATATTATATATATATCTATATATATATATATATATTATATATATAGATAGATGGTTATATATAACAGGAACATAATAGTAACAGTATTATTTACAGGTGCTATCTTTGGAAGTAGAGTGCTCTCCCGATACAGGAGAGCATAATTAAATTACCCACCTTATAGACTCTGGAAAGGCAAACCGTTACTCTGAGTCACGGCATACCCTCATGACGATCACAGCAGCCGATCTCAGACGGATCTGAGATCGGCGACCCTGTGATCGTAAGTGAGGGTCTATGCCGTGAAACTCAGAGTAAAACGGTTGCCTTTCCAGAGTCTATACTTTGTAATTTTATATATATAATATCTATATAATATTATTTATTTTTTTTATTTTTTTTATTTTTTTTATTTTTTTTATTTTTTTTAATAATATTGAGAAATTTGGATTGCGATTGTTCAGACTCATTCAAAAAACATGGGAAGGAGGTCACATATCACCTCAAAAATTTGGGACAGCATTTTTTAGATGGATAACACTGAGTAAGAGAACCAAAATTAGATTTTCTTTTAGGAGACATGAAATGCCGATTTTTGGAAAACCAACTATTTACAAGAAGTTCACAGTCCTTCTTTATGGAGTTGTTCAACTTACAGCAATTAATAAAAGACAAACCAGAGTAACACCTAAGAGTGAATCTTTAATGATAAATTCCTGATTACCAATTGTAACATCTGTAACACTTCAAACGTGCAGAAGTATTTCAGTGAAATTGCCTTGTATGGACCACAATTTCGAAACGAAGGTAGCAAGCTACAAATAAACAACAGAATTTCGCGGTTCTCGGCTTTCGCGCTCGCTATATTCAAAGAATATAAGCATTGGGCGGCCCCATGACCTTTGACCCGGCACATGACCTTGACATATGAGGGGATCACATTGTGGACCTACAACATGAGTTTGGTCCCAATTGAAGTTCAATTTTCAATTGAGGTCAATTTTAAAAAAAAAAATAACAATTGTGTGACACACACATCCACACACACCACACACACCACAACACGCCAAAAGACAAACGCACATGGATTGCTAAGTGGTCCTGCAAGCTATTCTGGCGGCCCACAAAACCAACAATAACAACATATTACTAAAGATTTCAGATGCTTTAAAAAATAATATTGATCTTAATGAGTTTGTAAGTGATGTTGAGCATGTTAATTGGGGTATAAATCATGCAGTAACAGCTGATGCTTGGAATTTATTTGTAAACAAATTTACTAATGTATGCGATAAACATTCTCCAATTAAATCTGTAAGATTCAAAAGAGAAGTTATGTCCCTGGTTGGAAAATAGGGACGATATATTTGAATTAATGCATGGTATGGATTTTCATCATGCAAAAGCTGTCAAAGGTAAACTAGGAAATAATCATTGAAAACAATATCAGTTTCTTAGAAATAAGGTTAATGCTATGATGAAAGAAGCAAAGCGTAAATTTTTACAAATAAAATTGATGACTCGGCTGGGGATACTAAAAAGATGTGGAAGACTTTGACCAATTTATTGCCAAATAAAAGATACTATGACTACACTCCCTAAAACTAGTCAAAATGACTTGGACATGGCAAATTCTTTTAATGATTATTTTGTTGGTATCGGAAACAATTGCAATGATGATAAAAATGATGCAGATCACAGCGTGCCAATGAATAACGAACGATAGGTTTACATTTAATGATATCACAGTCGAACAAGTTATCAATGAAATTTGTTCCATTTCTTCAATGAAGGCAAATGGTTTAGATAACATCTGTGTTAAGCTACTTAAACTTTTGTGAACAAAATAGCTCCTATTCTATGTGATATTTTAATATGTCTCTCCAACAAGGATTATTTCCAAATGAGCTTAAAGTAGCGCGTATGAAGCCAATTTATTAAGGCGGTCATCATGATTCACTGACCAATTATAGACCAATCTCTATTTTATCAGTGTGTTCTAAAATAAGAATTGTACACAACCAATTGTATGAGTTTATTACTATCAACAATATGTTATACAGTGGTCAGTCAGGATTTAGAAAACAGCGCTCGACGAACACTGCATTTCTAAAAACTCAAAATAAATGGAATGACGAGATTGATAAAGAAAACTATGTTGGTGCAGTTTCATATGGTTAATCACAACTTACTCTTGAAGAAATTGTATTCCATGGGTCTACAGGGCACTGAAAATAAGCTTTCATACCTGTCCGAACGTACACAGCATGTTATGATTAATAAAACCATTTTCCAAGTATCATTTTATCAGGTGTACCTCAGGGCTCAATTCTTGGCCCGCTCCTATTCGTATTATTTATTAATAGTTGCCAGGTAAACCGAAATACGCAACTGTGGATATGTACGCAGATGATACCCTAATTTATTTTTGTGAAAAAAAGGCTTGTGTAATTGAAAAAATGCCTGAATGAAGATCTCAAGACCCTCAGTATTTGGCTCAACGAGAACCACATGGAAGCAAATGTAAACAAGACAAAGGTATATGTAAATTGGTACAACTTTCAAAAGCAACCTCACTAATCATATTAATGTATCAATGGACAATGTCGAGATCGAAAATGTTAATTTATTTAAATACCTGGGAATTTTTATAGATTGTAACTTAAAATGCCAAGATCATTAAAGAGCGTTTGTAACAAAGTATGCACAAGTATTGCTATCATGAGAAGAGTTAAACCATTCGTTCCTAGAAAATCTTTGATCACAATTTATAACACAATGGTCCTACCATGCTTTGATTATGCCATCACTGTACTGAGCAGCTGTGGTGAGACTATTATTAATAAACTTCAAAACTTGCAAAAAAATGGCAATGAGAGTTATTTTGGATGCCCCTTTACATCTTTAGAACACACATCAATGATTTGCTCCGTGCATTGGGGTTCATGAGTATTAAAAATCATATAACCTACGTAAATGGCTGTATGATGTATAAGATTATTAATAATATTTTGTTACGGTCACCTTGACCAAGGCCAAAACCACCTCAAAACTACGGATTCAAACTCCTGAATAACTAGACAATACACTGTGAGCTTGATTACAAATTTTAAAACAAAGTATTATTTTAATTGTGTGTCTAAATCAGTCTCAATCAAACATCAATTAGGTATCAATAATCAAAGATTTATCCATAATAAATTTGTTAATTAATGAACTACTAAACTTACTACCTGGTGTGTGCCGCGAACGCGGGCTGCAGCAAGATTACTCTAAAGATGCCCAACTTGCAAAGAGTCCTGGCGAATATTCCAGCGTAAAATTTCACTTTCCAGTAGTGGTACGTGTCCACGGCGACTTGTCCTAACTGAAGAAAACCAGCTCCTAATGCTCCCGAAGCTCGGAGGTCGACTAAAGATAAAGTCCAAAAGTGCTGTATCTTGTTCAATCCTTGGATAACTCAAGAGGCCACGGAAATCCAAAACCGAAGGACGGCTACAACATTCGGACGAAAACTGATAGAGCTGAGACTACTATGACAATGTACACTACAGAAGAATATATTTGACTGCGATTACTGTCGCTGTCAACTTGAAGCAACTAGTGTCCACTATACTCTGCTAATACTTGGAAGTAAGATGTTGTATACTCTGCTATAACTTGGGAGCACGATGGTATGAAAACTCGACTCATCTTCTCCACCAGGGCTTTATAATATCCGCTCAACAATTTCTAGAAGATCTAGTCCTCTCTATATGAGTCATGTACTAAAATAGTCCATTACATCATAAGTTCCGGGAAATGCCTCTACCATTCCACATGTACTGCATAGATGTGGATCTCACAGCAGCTACTCACTGACTGTTAATTAATAAAAAAACCGCAGTGCGCACCCTATGGGTCAGACTTTTATTACCTTGGGTTGATCTCCTACACTCCAGAACTTTCTAATGACAACACTATGTTCTAGACGCTTCTCCGTTTTCTGTTTTCCTTCTGAGATCTTCTGTTTCATTCTATTTGCTTCACACACACCAGTTTATGCACACAAACCAGGTGTAGATTTTATAATTGTTAGACTAGCTTACTTTACAATATTTTTATGTGCTCAATTTTAGACTTAGTCTTACTCAAAGTAAAATAAATCATTGCTAATTCTGGGCGTAACATTGGCACTGAGTTACTTCGGCAATAACTTCCAACATCTTAATGACTTCTATAAAGTAAACACAAGACAGTAGGTCCGGTCAACTGTTGTTCCAATGTATAGACTAATTATGATAAAAATCATTTCTTTGTAAAAGGCGAGTCACTTGGATTTACTATATACCAAGATATCGTCAATCTGCAACATCGATGTCATTCAAAGCTAAATTTAAAAATTGTTGGCATGACTGCCTATCAAAATTCTTTTCAATTTAGTTTAATTAATGTGGATTCTTTCTAATTTGTTGTTCTGGGGATTTGCGCTTACCTGAACTGTGGAGTTTACATATTTTTGATTCCATACTCAATTTGGTGGTACTCTGTAGTGCTTAAATCATGTATTTTAACAATGTAAATTTATGCAATTATTGTTTCAATTTTTGTCATATGTTTGTTTTGTGTACCATCCAAATAACATCCTTAGTCCCTAGATTTGACAGGGTAAATCAGAAAAATGGAAGCTTTCGTAAGATTCTTTGACCATATCCCGGTAAATCTAGGGTCTGGAGACGAAGCTGTTGCATCGGACCATTACAAAGTCCATATGTCGCAAATGCTCACTTTTACTGGGAAAACCTCAAATGGACATCCTTGTAGTCCAAAAACTGAAGCCTCTTCAAGATACGAGAAGTCAGCAGAAGATTTTTACCTTAACACTTAACTGCATAAGGTATTTGCACTTTCCGTGTAGTGATAACGGGGTGGGGGGGGGCCTACGGACCCCCCTAATATAACCACTTCCTAAAGGATTGTTTTTAGATTAAAATCCACCACATTTAGTGCTTCAAAGACATCAACAATCAGAATAAAACTCAAGAAAGTTGTTCAGTAAAAAATAGGGCAAAACATTGATTTTATTTCGCGTCAAAATGTGCGAAAAAGACACTAATTTTGTTTCTGCATTTCTACGGTATTGCCTTCGCCTGGACTTGTGCTGATTGCATGAATTGGTGAAGAATGAACTATATTTACCATATAGCACAAACATAAACGTCTCATGCCATTTTCTATTTTTTAGGGTTACTTGTTATAATTTACCATAGGTTTCCACAGTAAACCGCTTACCTTATGTATATAAAATATTATGGCTCATGGCCTACTAATACTTTGGCAAGATTTTTTAATTAATTATTAATTATCTGCCTTGCTTATTGACAAACCACCAAAACTGGATACAAACATGAGACTGACCACTGAACAACACTGGATAATCAATATACAAACCACTACTCTCCATTGGCATAAATATTACATCTGAGAAGTAAATAAAATCTGGTATGACTTTATTATTCCATCCACAGGTTTTCCTGATGTGCCTTTTTCTGAGCACTTCTTGTTTACCAGATTGTTTCACAGGTGTCATTCATGCCTTTTTATGCATTCCTGCACTGCAGCTTTGTGAATTCTTTTCTTTTGTGTCCTTTGTAATCTATCTATTCATCAGTTTCACTTTTCTTTTCTACTGCTTATTTCAGTGCCTCTGCCTTCTGGTCATCGCTTGTGGAGTGCCATTCCTGCCTCGTGTCTTGATAAAACATTTTTTTAGGGTCGGCAACGTTGTTTGTTTTCTGCTCGGTCTTTTAGCCTGCCCACATCAGTTGAGACTGGTGTTTTTTAGTATTGTTATTTAGCATTTAAGATATTCTTATTTTGAGAAATTCAATTTCCATTTATATATTCTATTTTTTTAGAAATTCCAATTTAGCATTTGAGAAATTCCATTTAGATGTCCGTTAGACAAGTATTAATAGTTTTAGTGGGTAGAAGGGGGTCTCGTGCGCACGGCACTCGCCGCCTGGGGCGCGGTCCCAGTAGGGCCCGCGCCCGAGCCCACCGTTGCCGGGGCCGCGTGCGTGGTGGTTTGCCCATCGTCGGCGGGGTGACAAATCGCAGCAGGAACGGCGTGGAAGGATCCTGCACGACGGAACGTAACGACCGTCCAGAGACGGGGGTGAGGAGGAGGGTGGGGGGGAGAGTCGGGAGGACGCGGTTCGGTGCAGCTGGCAAACTAAGGCGAGGCAGGGAAGACAGTTTACTATTTAAGGCGACATTATTGAATGCCAGGTCAGAGAGATGAGTACAACTCGCGAAAGAAGTAAGGGTCGTTGGGTAGTCACGGGCAAGGGATTCGCTGGGTAACGTTGTGTTGGGGGCTGGCATTGCACCTGGGGTGTGTCGGGAATGGCCGGCCGTTCTGCATTGACCAGTGGGGCGGGTGTAGGCATTGAAGGGAGCGGGGATCAACAATGAGGGGATTAAGGGAAAGGTGAGGAGTGAGAGATGGGGATGGCTCAAAGTGGCGCAGAGAGATTGAGGAGGTGCAAGCGAGGTGAGAAAGTGGGTAGAAAAGGGGTAATGGCGGCAGGGGGGGGAGGCACGGGGCAAATAGGTTTGCGAGTGAGTAAGGCACGAGGTGGGCCGTGAGGGTACTGTAGGAGGTGAGAGTTGGAGGAGAATAAGTGTGGGGCATCCCACCCTCCTGAAATAAACTTTCTAATCGATGTCCCTCTATATCAGAAAAAAAACGGCGTATAAAACGATTAGCTATGTTAAAAAATTCAACATTGTCCCCTCTATCATTATACTTAAATTTATTGAAATTAGGATCGCCATTACAGAAACTATATCTCAACAACAGACAAACACAAATTTTTCGAGGCATCGGAACTCTTGCGATCACATTTTTATTATTATATTGCTTCTGATCCAAGATGGCAGCCAACATGGCCGCTCCAACGATCTGTAACACATAAAAACAATATATACCTGTAATATTTAATTGTATGTAAAAATAAATAATACAATTAATAAATTTAGAGATGTATAGTCCGTTGACCACAGCACTCACTATAGATCTTGTTTGTTGTATGATATTTATTCTTAATTCAAAGCAACGACTAATTTCTCACCATCAAGAATCTTTTGACCATGAAAATTGCTTGTACTAGAATGTCATCTCACATAATAAATAAAGTGAGATATAGGCGTTTGACCATATACACACACCGCTGGGCAATTTTGTGTTGTTAAAATTTTAAAAAAAAAAAGGTCAATATGGCCACATTCAAAGAACTTAAACCTTACAATTATCCTATTTTTGTCGTATATCTAGACTTAGCACCCAGACAGAATGATAATGCAATTAAATATGTATAATAATCATTAGTAACTCATAACTGCTATTGTTGTTCCAGTATATTTCCTTAAATACAAGATGTGGGCTAATAAGCCGCTTAAAAGATTTTTGCACTACTGGTGATATTGGCCGCCATCTTCATTTTCAAATAATTTACCAAACAAAAATACCAGCTTTTGGGTTTAAATTGTTCAAACGCACATTCCTCATACTTTAATTCACATTTTCATCCTGATTTGGGACAATCTAAGTATTTCTAAGTTTTAACATATTTCGAAGGCGAAAAATTGGCCGCCATATTGAATGTTAAAGATACTCACAATCAAACGGCAGATATGAGTTTCTAAGTCGAAGACATATGTTCCTTAATTTTATTCTCCCATTTTATGACGATACGACTACATAATACAGCATTTAGCACTTTATACTTTGTAGATCTTTGAGGCGGCCATGTTGGCTACCATCTTTGATCCGAAAGCAAAACAACAATACAATATACATGGCAAGCGGTCATAAGGCTCTAGAACAATTTTTGTTTTTTTTGTTGTTGAGATACGGTGAAATATATATTTTTTCTGTAATGGCGATCCTAATTTGCATAAATTTACTAAAAGGCCGTGGGACATTTTTTGAATTGTTTAACATAGCTAATCGTATTCTACGCATTTTTTCTGATATAGAGACATTGATTAGAATTGATTTCAGGGGGGTGCACGAGACCCCCTTCTACCCACTAAACTATAAGGATTACGTACTTACCTATCCTCCCTATAGAAATTCTGACGACCACCTCAAGAAAAGGGAGCTAGTGTTATTTTTTCTTGTTAGATCTGGGTGCAATTTCCCCCTAAAACAAGACAGTGCGACTACGGGACCTTTTTAAAGGGCATTTAAATGCAGTTAACACTTAAGTGACCAAGGGGTTTTCACTCCCGTTGGTGCCCAAGGGCCCCCCCCCCTAAGGAAACCACTTTCCCGAGGAATTTTTGTACGAAATTTATACCACATGTGAAGGGTCATAAGACAACCACAAATCAGCAATAAAAAATGAAATTTGTTATTTGGGCTGCAATTAGGGGCAAAACATTGTTTTCAAAACACGCAAAAAATGGCAAAAAGACGGAAAATTCAAATGAGCCTTGTGCTTACATCAAACTTTTTGAAAACTTATTTTATGTTGATATCTATTCTAGAAGACCCAAATTACTTATATTTAACACAAAACCGGCAGTTTTAGGGAATCCTGTATTTTGTTACGGGTGTCGCAAAATACACATCATTTTCCCATAGAGTTTTTACAGTAACGGTTTGGCAACGTACATGATGAAATTGTTTGTTTTCAGCACATAAAGGGTTAATTATTTTAATGTTACTAATAATTGTTTACCTACATGTATGTGTGAACTTATATTAGCAAAACAATCGCTTTGGTTCTTTGATTTTTAAAAATATTCTCAGATGACTTCCGTTACTACCCAAGGGGGGTACCGTGGGACCCCCACTAATTAACTCATTAACGGCTTGGCCGATTTTAATTTTTTTGGTATGAAAAGAAGCGCATTTAAAAGTCAGACAATTACAACAAATTTCGGCGCGAAAAACCCACGCGTAAAGCGGCCAACGCGAAAACAAATTTGGAGGGTCCCTAGGAACCCCCCCCCCCTTAACTAAAGTGTTAAGGGACGTTAGGGATATACTTTCTTTAGCAATCAATACATCAATTATGCCCAACTATGAATCGCTTTCAGTAATTTGATAATCCAATAAATAAACCATTCAAGATGGCTCCAAATAGATATAATTCATTACTCTATATTGCCAAGAGCTACAGTGCTTTTTTTTGTATATCACTATGAGAGCAGTTTGAATAACATGTAGTGTATAAGCCTGGGCTTGATGGTATAAAAAGTTCATGCAGATCAAGCTAAGATATGCGGTCACACCCGGTCATGGTTTTTAATTTCTTTTTCTATAGGGTTACGTGATATAATTGGACATTTAACTTTTTGTGTGAATTTTACGACGGCAATACATATAGTGGATTATCCTGGTCGCGATTTCGTTTCCTATTTTGAGACAAAAATGATCGCCATATATGATTTGTGGTAGCATCTCAACAAGAAATTAATGATGCACCATTTACATTGTGATCATATCCCGAAAAATAGACTATAGTATATTTCAAATTAAGTGAGACTCCTTGCATTTTTCGATAGGGATGGTATTGATACGGGGTTCAATCCCCTGCCATGTGGAGACGAGGCCTTTGTTGCCGTTACAAAATATATTGTGTCCATGGTACAAAGTTACTCTACAGAATTGGCTTACTGGAAACTGATGCATTCAGTTCTACAATGATCTGTTAATGGTAGAATGACTTATGCCATGGTTGGCAGAGATGTTAAATCCGCTTTGCGCTAATCTCTTAATACAAGGTTGTCCCATTTAGAAGGCCAAATGAAAACTTAGATGTGTTATGTGTGCATTGATATAAAAATGCATTATTTCTCCAATGATGTGATAAGGAATGATATTTCGCAGTGTCAAAGGTAAGTTATGTTCCAATAATAACGAAAATGAAATAATTACTGACGTTTTCATCTAGATACTTCAACTGAAACATCCAAGCTATCTAAAGTGAAATAATTTATTTTTGGTCAACATGTATTTACTAGCTACATTACTACACATTGTACGAGCACTATAACCTTTTTACCTGTGGCCATTAAAATAATTCCTCTTACCTCTCACTATGATAATTATGCTTATTTGTGTTTGTATTTAACTAGATTAGTTGTGACCTGGGATGTAACGTACCTGTCTAGTAGTAAATCTACAGACCCGCCACATCAAAAACGCCCAAATCGGTTTGTGGTTTTGCAGTTTGTGATGCTGTAATTTATTTGATTCATTGGGTGAGTTGCTTCATTTGGGTGAGTTGCTATATTGAATGATCGAGGCTTGGCAGTCATTGCTGGTTCGCGATAAAAAAGGTAGACGTTTCAAAGAAGTCCAATTGTAGTGTGGTCCCTGGGGGGTTTTGACCCGGAAAAAATTGTTATTGAGCTGATTTTTGCACCAGATAAGCAGAATGCATCATACAACAACATATCCAAAATCCACATAAATCCCCCTTGGGGAAATTTTTTTATCCAAGATGGCCGCCAAATTAGCCATATTTCAGCTTTTAAAGTAGATGTTGATGATTTTAGTGTTTTGGAATATGTTTTGGGGTCAAAGAATCCAATTATGTACAAATCTAAATCACTGATGACTTCCTTCACGCCAAAATCCAAAATGGCCCCATTTTATATAATTATCTATATCTCATGTTTTTGAATATGTTTTGAAGTTCAAAGAATTCAGTTTTTGTTTAAATCTAAATCATTGATGTTTTCCTTAACTCAAAAATCAAAACTGGCCACCAAAATGGCTGCCAACTTGCTGTCATTACATATAATTATGTTCTCACTGACATATACTTTCCTTTGCAGTCTCCTGCAATTAGGAAGCTCGGTCAAAGTGCCACATATATAGGAGGGTTGTTTAAAAGCAATAATCCTGAAAAGGGATTGTTCTAATTACCAAATAGTAGTAATTTTAGTTCATCTTTAGTCTATTCGAAAGAATGAATAGGATGTTATGTTATTTGAACTTAATCAGAATGCAATTTCCCAAAACTGCACAATGAGAACCAGTACGCCGCTCAATATAATACTCATTCGAAAGAATGGTCTTAAAAGTTTAGTATAATGCAGTTTTCGTATACTGTTCACCTAAACGCATGATTAATTATAGGCCTACACGTACGTCTTGCCAGAAATGGTCATAGAAACAATAGGCCATATATATTTCTATTTTTACAACCAAGTACCAGAAATGGAAACTGTACTGTGAAAGAAATATATAAAAGATGAATCCCAGAAATTGGGAGAAATAACATTTGGGTGTGAAAACACCCCAAGAGGACTTCTTATTACATAATTCAGGTTCCGTCTTTTGTACCCGTCCCTTTTACAAAATTTCTCTTTATTTATTTATATCTATTATTTATTCACTTATTTATATTTATTCATTTATAATTATTTAGTCATTTTTATTATTCGCTAATATATATATTTATTTACATATAATTTATTTGTTTGTTTCTTTATTCCTCTTTTTCCTTGTTCTGAAGTTGAGATGAGTAAAGACACTAAGTGTCTGTTTGTTTATTAGGATTAGTATATACTTACCTGATGTGGGTACATTACAAATTGCAATCTTCCTTGTGACGATTGCAGCATTCCCTAATTCTAACACCCCTATATAAAAATGGAATCTCCCAACCCTAGACGGTACCGACCAACATCGGTACGCCCAACCCTAACACTGACCTCTTCTAACTTAGGCCTCATATCAACAAGCCAGAGGTTCTCAGGGGGGCTGGGCGGGCTGGGAGAATAAGATACGACTTGTCCAGATTGACCACAAATCCCAACTTGGATATCGTCTGGAGGACAAACTGTGTATGGGACAAACTCAGATCCCGAGAGGGCGCTGTAATCAACCAATCGTAAAGGTACTGGAATAACTGAAGACCGTGACGGTGTGACGGCGGAGAAAACCTCCCACAACCTTGACTACCCGAGTAAATACTCGTGGAGCCGTCGACAGACCGAACGTCAGGCACCGAAAAGCATACGCTTGCCCTAACACCTGAAATCGAAGCCATTTGTGATGAGATCGAACTATTGGAATGTGAAGGTAAGCATCTTTCAGGTCGAGAGACGTCGCCCACTTACCTTTGATGGGCACCCTCAAAACCGTAGCCAACGACTCCATCCTGAAATGAGTGGGTTTGATAAACTGGTTCAACGGCTTCAAGTTCAAAATTGGGCACCAATCTCCTGTCTTCTTTGGTGCCAGGAAAAAGGTCGCCCAAAATCCGGGAAAAAACCGGGGACGAATGGGATAAATCGCTTTCTTGGCCAACAGAGAAGATATTTCGTCCAGTAAAGCTTGTCTCTTCTCCAGGAGTACTGGTAAGGGTGTTTCGCGAGGCTGAAACATCACCTGTGGGCGCTGAGAGAACTCCAACTCGTAACCGCTCGTTACTACTCCCAACACCCATCTGTCCGACGTGATTAAAGGCCACTGATCTGCAAAGTGAAGTAAGCGGCCGCCCACCTCTTTTGCCTCTGACTGTCTTGCTGAGACAGGTGGAGGCAGTCCGCCGGAGCCTAGGACGGACTGCACAGCGGCCGGTGAACCCTCAAAAGCGGCGCTGGCCGCGGGCTCTCCCGTGTCCACGCCCCTGACCACGGCCTACTAGCCCACTACCTCTCGCTCGTTGAGCCCCCCTAGGCGCCTTCGACGACCAACCAGCCGCCACTGTAGCTGACACATTGGTAGCCCTCTGCGAGGCCCTGCCTCTGCCCGGCCTCGAATATGACCTCCCCCCTTTCTTCCCCCCACGGGACCGAAGGGAGGCCAGCGAATCCTGAACCGCCTTCTCACTCTGAAACTCCTTGGCTGCCTTCTTCACAACACGAGGGAACTGATCCCCAAACAGAGCAGCAGGAACATAGTCTACCTTCATCATCCTCTTAGACAAATCCTCCCCATAACGAGTCTTCAAACCTGCACAAACATTATGCCGTCTCAGCACGGAGACACGATGAGATAGCACCATCGAGCAACGAAGCTGTTGCGATGCAATATCTGCAGCCAAGGTAGCCTGAGACCATAGACTATCCGGAGCCGACTCTGCTTCGAACTCCTCCTGAGAAAGCTGATCCTGTAAGGGAGTCAAACCAACTGCAGTATGGTTGAGGATCGTCAACTGAAAGACCGACAAACGCTTCAAGGCCGCCAAATGATTGTCCAATTGCCTGAGCTGTTCCTCCCAGAATTTATCAAAACACGTTGGAACTGAAGACTGCGTCGATCTAGCAGACAACCTATCTGAGATCGCCTTATTCAAAGGTGGGGTCTGGAAAAACTTAACAAAATCCTCTTCAGGAACTCTAAATGTCGTAAAAAAGTCCTTGGAGGGAATGGACACCACTTCTTCATAGACATAACCAAATCCTTCTCTATCCCAATGTCTGGAGGAATGCGGACAATCGGTCTAAGAGCCTGAGAAACCGCCCCCGCAGCACCATATACCAAAACTCTACCCGGTGTCTGGTCCTCGTCAGGAATCCAACGATATCTGATTGATCAGCCACCGCCTCAATAATAGGATCAACCCTGTCATGACTGAACCTAACCTGAAGAGACTCCGCAGCAGGCATGTCCCAATCCAAATCCTCCAAAGCTTCCCCGGTCCAAGGATCAACCCGCCTTAAGAAGGTGGAGGCTCCCCCTGTCGGAGCTGTGACATCAGCAGCAGAAATACCAGCCCGATCACGAACAGCTTCTAAGGTCATGTCCACATCGTCATCATCATACTCGTCAACCCCTGCTTGGACTTGTTGACTTACCAAAGTTTGATGAACCGGAGCCCAAGAAACCCGAGGTTGAGGACGAGGCTGCACCCCAGGGACACTAGAGGAGGTAAACAAAGACTGAGCACTCCCAGCAGAAGAAAAGGCTGGCTGAGACACAATGGGATGAGATACAAAGGGCTTAGACGCCCCCGAGACTGTCGTCTGACTACCACTCTGCAAATCCGATTGTGAATGGGAAGGGCGTAAACTCTGAAAAGCCGACCAAACCGCCGGCCACAAAGGCAGGAGGCAGCCTGGGCCTGAGCCAGACCACAAGCACCGAGTGTGAATGAGAAATTCTTGCTGTCTAGACCAAGGGGGTGAAACGCATACAAAACAGTCGTCCGTGCTGGGCGCTGACATTGGATATTGCACGGAATTAATTATCAGTTTGGGTGCTTGTAGACAACACATAAGGTCAATTCGATACAAACAATCGCCAAAATATCAGTTGTTGGATGTTGGGTGGCTTATTGGGTGGTTAAATTTTGTCCTACCATGGCACAAACGAATGAAATGACACATCAGTCGTCTGTTTAATAAAACCGCCTCAATGAATACATCTTTTCACTAAAGAGCGCATTGCATTATGAGAAACAGAGTATCGGAGCACAATGATCAAGGTACACTATTTTTACCACCTGGCCAACCCCCACTAATCGAGCATAACTTAATTTGTATCACTACGATAGTGTTTATTGGCAAAGCGGCACCACAGTATGTGGAAGAAGGCGGAGGCAGCCATTGCTTTCTATTGTTGGACTCTATGTTTTCTTTGTGGTCGGCAAAACATTCGAGACGATGAATTTCTAAGAGTAAGTAACGTTTTGCCTCTCTATATATAAGAACCTCTTTGGGCTAGGCACCAATATCGATTGGGGATTAGCTGACAAAGGGTCGAGGCCACCGCCGCTAAGTTGTGAAAAACTGCGAGGCTGAGAAATCACTACTGGAGCACCCGCTACCGAGGCACTCATCACGACCCCTGGGGTCACAAATGTCACTCCCTGACCCGAATCAAAGCAACTTTCTCCCCTTCTTGGGGCGCCACTACTTGCCGCCTGTGACCAAGGGGGTGAAGC
Organism: Ophioderma brevispina; assembly: GCA_023653785.1. Lineage (NCBI taxonomy): Eukaryota > Metazoa > Echinodermata > Ophiuroidea > Amphilepidida > Ophiodermatidae > Ophioderma > Ophioderma brevispina. The sequence continues at coordinate 13,100 of JAMKCH010009488.1, read as the reverse complement.
CCATTCAAAACCAGTCGTCCGTGCTTGGCGCTGACATTTTGAATATTGCACGGAATAATTAGTAGTTTGGGTGTTTGTGTATACACATAATGTCAATTCGATACAAACAATCCGGCAAAATATCAGTTGTTGGATGTGGGGGGCTATTGGGGCGCGGTGGTTAAATTTTGTCCTACCCATGGCCACACAAGAATGAATGACACGTCAGTTCTCGTGATTTAAATAAACCGCCTCAATGAATACATCTTTTCACCTAAGCGCGCATTGCATTATGGGAGAAAAGAGCATCTGAGCTAGGTGCACTATTATTACACCTGGCCACCTCTAACACATACATCAATTTGTATCACTACCGATTAGTGTATATGCAAAGCGGCACCCACAGTATGTGGAAGAAGCGGAGGCAGCCATTGCTTTCTATTGTTGGTACTCTATGTTTTCTTTGTGGTCGGCAAAACATTCGAGACGATGAATTTCTAAAGATGACGTAACGCTTTTGAAATTGATAAGGGATATCCAAAAACAATATCCGTTCAAGGAATTGTTATAAATATATCTTTATCTTTCCTAGATCAAAATAGCCTAGATTTCGCAACTGCGTGATACCAAAACTCTACCAGCCGCATCTGTGAGGAAAAACAACAAAGAAAGAAAGCTCGTAAGGCTCAACAAACCAACAATAATAAACATTCACAAATCAAATATATACAGAGATAAACTCAGTGCTATGAACAAAAATCGGGTGTCGCAAAAACCCGACATTGCTTATCACAAACATGAACGGAAGACGGGTGTCGCAATCACAAACATAAGGGTGTTAACTGGACCTTACGCACGTATCTAAAGCCGCCATCTCATAGAAAATTTAGGTCGACACGCGGCTGAAAACGGGTCCATATTTCACTAAATATAAGGGGAGGCTTTAAAAGAAAACCTCACAACAAGAGTCTAAGACTCCTAGACGGGAAATGCTGCTGGAAACTTAGAACAATCAGCTAGTTTCCGTCACAAAAACAGGGAAAAACAGACAGACATACGTTACCGCCTTGTTGATCCCTAAGGAAGAAGAGGTCAGTGTTAGGGTTGGGCATACCGATGTTGGTCGGTACCGTCTAGGGTTGGGAGATTCCATTTTTGTATAGGGGTGTTAGAATTAGGGAATGCTGCAATCGTCACAAGCAAGATTGCAATTTGTAATGTACCCACATCAGCGTAAGTATTAATCCGTAATAAACAAAGCAAATTATGTGTAATGGCGGCCATTTTGAATTTCAACATAAGGGAAACATGGATAATTTAGATTTAGACTAAAGTCATCAACACATCTACTTGAGAAGCCAAGATATAGCTAATTATACGCAATTTCAGCTATTTTGGCGGGCATCTTGGATAAAATTTTCCCTCAAAGGGGATTCATGGGGATTTTGGATATGTTGTTATATGATGTATTCTGCATGTCTGGTGAAAAAAAATCAGTTCAATAACAATTTTTTTCCACGAAGTATGACGTATTTCTTCTTTAGGGACTATACTATTGATGCAAATGAGGTATTACAATTGATTCCGTCATGCGCTGTATGACGTTGTGCACTAGCGCGCGAATGAATGGCTATACCCATTTGCATCAATGGGACTTGTATATATGAAATGTCTACCTAAAAAGCAACGTCAACAAAAGAAAGGTAGCGGAGCGAAAACAACCCATATAGGAAATACAGCCTGAACGTGTCAATGTGGTCAACGTTGATTCCATGATTTGAAAAAAAAATATGTCGGACAAACAGGATGACAAAACCAATATCAGAAACCATGACTCTAGTCAAAACATATCTTTCACCCGAAAGAATGAAGACTTCATACCAGAAGGAGAATGGGGTGGATGATAGTTATCAGTCTTTTCCTGTTTATAAGTATTTATGTTGGTTACGTTTTTTCTATGTCTGTATTCTTCGTTGAGTGGATAGCGTTTTTCGATGCAACTGCCACTGAAATTAGCTGGGTGACATCTTTGGTTCTCGCAATCTTTGGCATTATGAGTAAGTATAATGCAATATAAGCATAGCAAATTTGCGGTTAGTTTCTGAAATTAGGCAGAAGACTTAGGGCACCTCTAGTCCTGATGATCATGACTAGATAGTTTTAACTTTTTATGGCTGCTGTTATCATAGACTATCTAGTCATGACGAGTTGTGTGTAGTGAAAGTGCCATTTAAGCCAAGATACACAGACAGCTTCTGCTCTAACGTTACAGCTGCAAAGTGGCTTAAATATTCATTATTTGCAATAACCATTATATTATAGGCATTCTTGAGAGTCTTCTGCATCGTGTGATAACCATTTTTTTTTTAAATTCACATTATGAAATTTACAAATTTTCAGGTGAAACTTACCCTAAGGCTTGTTGTGTTCTAACATGGGGCTGCCAAATTTGGCAGCTTGTGTACATGTTAACATGAACTTTTTTGTGACCATGTAGCCAATCGGTTCAAATTGGTAAGACATTATTCTACAGCCTCTAGAGAATTCTATGTACATGCAAAAGAAAATGATTTTTTTCTTTTATTTAGGAATATTACATCTCATCAACATCTCAAACCTTATATGGCATTGGTAACTCCACAGAACAGTTGTAACTTATGCACCAAAGATTATGTCCCAAATTTTAAAAGATGTATGCCATAGTTACATTAATTGGACCTAGGGCAAACATCCAAACAAAGATTTTTTGGCATATATGAACATTTGCAGATTCTCATGTTTCGGAGGAAGCGCCGCACAGTGGCCAGAATCCCCTCAAAGCTGGCCAAAAATCAAAATTGCCGATGTGACTTTTTAATGTTTTTTTTTATGTCGGTTAGGAAATAAAACAATCCCAAAGAAACACGGTTATTTAAATCTTTATTTTTTAAAGAATTGAAAGTGGTCATATACGCCGTAAACATTAAAAAGCGTGGCTGTTGCTCCTAAAAATTATAATACCCCCAATCCGGAAAAACTAATTCCTCGTGCGAGAGGAAGAATAAAGATCCATTTTTTAATTGCTCTATCTCCCCCACATGATTATTAAGTGGAGGGGCCAATATCAAAATTAAGCAAGTTACTTGCCATATCACTACAAACTAAGCACCTTGATTTTTGGATTTTTTATGATAATACACGATATTCATAGGTGGTGCTAATTAATTTTGTTGCGGTCGCCTCGAAATCCAAGATGGCGGCCAAATGGCCGCCGTTTTGACTAACGCAGTATTTTGAGGTAACTGTCCTATGTGATTCTCCAACACCTTTTTGTGTCATATTGAAGATAATTTTAATTACTCTCTACAAATGAATGATACCAACCTTTGGTGGGTTTCATTTTATCTACACATCCGTTTTTGGGTCAAAAAGGCATTTTTTGCCATTTTTTTTCAAAAAATGATCGTACTGAAATATACACAATTAGGAAAATATACTAATGAAAAAAATAACTTTTTTGAAAAAAGATGCATAAAAGTTAGGATTCCCGTTAATTCCCGCTATGATTCTTATATCTACATTTTAATCAAAGCCTATGCTTTCAATTAATACTAAATTTTTTTGCCACAATTTGCCACACTGCATATTGGAGGTATTTTAAATGCACTACACCTATGCCAAAAGGTCGTTTTTAATGAACAATTCAACTTGCCGCAGCACCGCGCTCCGATGTATGCACTATTTATAGTCCGTCTAAAAATCAATATTCGTTAAACATTCCAGCAACTGAAGATGATAGACATTCTAATAGTTCTGGAGGTATATAATTATGCAGCATATCTGTGGAAAACAATGTTCCCATATGACCAGCATTTATAAAAGACGAACACGTGTAACTTTAGCTTAAGAAGAACCATGGAATAAACGTTATTTGAGGCTTTGCGGAAAATTTGTAATGCTTGTTCCTAGAGTATTAAAAATAAATGCCAAGGAAAAAATCGTGAAACAGAAAGTTCTGCAGCTCTTTCTGCCTTTCAAGTTCTTTAAAATGTAAATGAAAAAAGTAATACTTTCAGCAAGAAAAGCAATCCAAATTCATATTGTAGGATTATAAGTATTCTGAATACGGGCTAAAATGGTATTAATGAAACGTACGTGAGGGGAGGGGTAAAACTTATCTCAAAGTATACGTATGAAAAAAGGCGATTTGTGAGAGTGGGAAAATCCAAAATACCGCAATTCTTTAACTCGAGGGGGTCAAAAGGTTACGTACTATTTTTACGTAAGAAAAATTACGAAAATAGCGAACGGCCCCAATCAAATGTGAATCACTTTGTGATGCGAAAACAGTTTCCCAAATCTCACATAATCAGTGTCTTATGTTTTATATGTTTTACTTTTCTTCAAGAAGCATTAGAAAACCGTATTTAAAAGCTTTTCAAAATGCATTTTTGGGGATCATACCACTGTGTTTTTGTTTTAGTAAACATTGCTATGATTTTACAAACATTTTATGCAGATCAGAGTGAGAAAACATTATTTTGATGACGGCATATATCCCTTACATCCCTAAAGGAAAATGACTACCAACCTGACCATCACCGCAAAAAAGGAGGTAGCTTTATTTATCTTGTTAGATCTAAGAGCTATTTCCTACTACTAAACACAAGGGAGGGGTCCGCTCAGTGATTTTTGAAAAGTGGCAAAACTGGCATTTAGGGATTTAAGGGGTATATTTCAAAATGCTACAGTTTTATGTCCTTAAACTCTTTATCTGTTTCGATAGTCAATGTTTTATGGACTTTTTAAGAATGTTACAGGGAATTTGATAATGTCATATTATTTTTAAAGGTTACAGTAAAGTTTGAATGTGTTTTGTATTATACTTCTAAATGACGTCACATATACTTCAAACTTCTCATTTCCAAAGGACCCCCTATATGCTAAAATAGTCATTGTTTTATGGGCCCTTTTATGGATTACAATGCATACTATGACCAATCAGAAGACAGTTTTTTTGAGGGCGTCATACATATTTCTAAATATTACCATCAATTTTTTCTCATGTCCAGGAACCCTATATGCTAAAATAGTAATTGTTTTATGGGCCATTTTATGGAATGCATGTTATCAATGACCAATCAGAAAACAGTATTTTGATGACTTCATACATATTTCTAGATATTACCATCAAATTTTGCATGTCCAAGAACCCCCTAAATGCTAAACTTGTCATTGTTTTATGGGCTATTTTATGGATTACAATGCATATTATCAATGACCAATCAGCAAACAGTATTTTGATGACGTCATATATATTTCTAGATATTACCATCAAATTTTGCATGTCCAAGAACCCCTTAAATGCTAAAATTGTCATTGTTTTATGGGTTATTTTATGGATTACAATGCATATTATCAATGACCAATCAGAAAACAATATTTTGATGACGTCATATATATTCTAAACATTACCATCAAATTTATCATGTCCCAGAACCCCATATATGTCAAAATCGATATTGTTTTATTGTCCATTCAATACATTACAATTAATTTTTCAATTGACCAATCAGAAAACAGCACATTAATGGCGTCACACAAATTTGAAAACACTTCCATTGAATTCAGCGTGTCAACAAACCCCCTAATATATCTCAAAATTGACCAAATCAACCTTCTAATTTCAACAAATATTTTTGGCCAGCTTTGATTCAATTCTGGCCCACTGTGCGCCGGTTGTACAATGCTTCTCGTAAAAAGCCCCTCAAATCATGGTAAATGGGAGAAGTATAAGAGATGTAGAAAACAAACTCAAATCTATATATGACCAAAAGGGGTTATCATTCTTACCTGAATGACATTGCTGCTGACAACTCAAACAATGGGGCAAAATTCTGGTCCTTTATGCGAGCATCAAGGGCTAAACAATCTGCTACATCATTTAATGATGGCGATGCTGTCATTATAGATCCTTGTGAAATTGCCACAAATAGTTATTTTGCATCTAATTTACAGATTCTGGTAGCAATTTTGATTTTATTTGTGATTGCCACATTGGTTCTCAACTATCGTCTGTGATAATCAACGCTACAGAGATATTTGAGCTGATTAACACGCTTCAGTCTGGCAAGGCCCCAGGGCCTGATGGTATAACTTCTACTATGCTGAAGCTTACTGCTGGCCAGATCGCTTTGCCTCTTACTTTATTTTTCAATCTATCTCTTAGCGAAGGTAAAATCCTAGATGACTGGAAGAGAGCCAATGTGGTACCAATTCACAAATCTATTCAAATATCCAATATTAAAAATTATAGGCCTATTTCATTGTGCTCTGTGGTAGGCAAGCTGCTGGAGAGGGTGGTTATAGGCCAAATTGTAAAGTTTTCACATGTTGTAGGCCTGATTTCCAATCAGCAACATGGCTTTGTCTCTGGCAGGTCATGTACCACCCTCCTCAGTTCAGTTTGCCACCACTGGGCTCAACTGGGCTTTGATGAGAGATCTCCCCCTCATGTCGATTTCGTCTTTTATATAGATTGAGGTAAGGCTTTCGAAAAGGTGAGTCACTCTATTCTCCTCTCAAAATTGCATAAATATGGTATTGTGGGCCTTTATGGCATTAGATTTCTTCATTTCTTACTAATCACTCCCAAAGAGTTCAGTTTAGGGGGGAATTCTTCTGGTTGGATTCCGGTTCAATCAGGGGTTCCTCAAGGTTCTGTTTTAGGCCCTCTGTTGTTTAATGTGTTTGTTTTAGATTTGCCTAATTTGAAATGGGGGACCATGTTAAACACAATACATCTAGAACCTCGAGGCTTCTCGGATTTATTAGGCGTCTTGTTCAATGTAATAACGCCGATATTTTAGAAAAATTATATACATCTCTTTGTCGTCCTATTTTAGAATATGGCTATCCTTCATGGATGCCATATCAAGCAGGCCATATCAGGTGTATTGAAAAAAAAAATCAAAAGAGACTTGCCTGTTCTTACATTCCTGCACCCAGAGTACGGCGGTGCGGAAAGTGTCTAGTCTGTGTCACAGACTCCGAAAAATATTATCTAAATTAGTACTGCGCGAGAGATTAACGTTATCAGTCCGTCATAGCGAATGCATGCAAATGAAACTAAATCTCAAATATCTCCGGAAAACGAAGGGGTTCTATAGAGATTTTTGCATCAGAGGGTCCGTTACTATGTTTTGTTTTAAATATGTACCGTAATTGGGTCTGAACCTATAGAACCTAGCGAGAGAATTGAACGTTTTTGTCGGGTACTTCGGTACTCGCAAACACGGAAAAATGAACACGCAATCGCTACGGGCCGCATCCCTTTTCCCACAATGCATTTCGGTATTATTCCAGTCTTGAGAATTTTCAAACGCTGGTTTCAATTTAAGTTTTTCAATTTTAGAAACAGGCTATACATACTTAACGTACCGCCGTACACCCAGAGGTACTACATTATGAAACTCGTCTTGAAAAGTTGGGTCTCCGTTCTCTTGCAAATAGATATTTATATCTTGCTATCACTTATCCTTTGAGAGTGACTTCATGTTACTGTTTGGTCTTTCCCTGCCAGGGTACTCATTGTTTGTCTTTTCTTATGTCCTTCCTTTTAGCAATGGAGAGGTTTGATATGTCAGCATTCTACACTGAAATGGTACCCATTATTTCTTTTATAGTTAATAGTTTATGTCTGAATACTTTTTCATGCCATTATGTCCCTTAACTTTAGATTTGTTCTTTTTATCAGACTAGACTCGGCATACCAAAGTGGGGGAAGATTTGACCTCGTGTATTTTGCCACTTCAAGCAAGTCGTTTATTATCAATTTATGAGACAGCCAATACAAATGTCTCCGTGTATATTTATCTTTACACGACTCGATCTATTGTTCTCTCTGTAAAAAAAATACAAAAAGAGAGACACGGGTCGTATAACAAGATTAAAGAACGACGGACTTGGTCTCTCTATATATTTTACTCTTGTTATGCGACCCGTGTCTATATACAGGGTGAGTAAAAAAAAAACTTGACCCTGATTGTGTCCGCCATATATCCAACATATTTGGTATCACCTGAAAGCTTAGTTCGTTATCTTTAATTTACTGCAAAAATCATTCACATCGGTTAGGTATAGACCGAGCTACAGTCGTTTGAATCAAGTAGTCGGTTTTCTGCTCTGTCCACGGATTCACATTGAAATGAACGGCGTTCTGCGAAGGAAATCCGTGTCCAGAAGAAAATCAGGATATTTATTCACTGCAGATTCTTGATTCGAAAGACTGTAGCTCGGTCTATACTTAACCGATTGGAATGATCTTTGCAGCAATTTAAAGCTAATAAAATAAGCTTTCCGCAGATACCACATATGCTAGATATATATTATTTAAAAATTCAAAATTTCGGACACAATCAGGGTCAAGTTTTTTTTTACTCACCCTGTACAATTGTATAGTGCAGAAATTCGGGTTGAGAACGATAGAACGGGTCATATCGTCGGAAATTTGGACCTTTTTGGAGAAATACGTTTGCTTTGTACTGCTCTACAAATTCACCAATTTCAAACCTCACACAGGGTTGGTACATTTTGTGACCCCACTTTTGTGCACCCACTTTTTCTGCACCCAGTTTTGCTCAGAAATCAACAGCTTTGGCGGAATAAAGTGCACGTGATAGTGTACTTTATTCCGTAAAGGCTGCTGAATTCTGATATAAAATTGGATCGATTAAGTCCAAATTAGTTGGTCGAGCTATGAGTTGCAAAAATATTGGGCGAGACGCAGTCGAGCCCAATATTTTAAAACTCATAGCGAGACTTATTAATATTGGGTGTAAATCATCCAATTTTATCATTATCATGTTTTGGATCCGATATTTTCACAAACTTGGACTCCTGAAAACATGATAATGAGCATTATTATGTTTTCAGAATCTTCCATCCTATACCTTTGTACAAAGCTTAATGTACAATAAAACCATGTACCTGAGACAGTGACATGAGTTTTTGAGACCATGACATGAGTTTTAAAAGACAAGGACATGAGTTTTTCAGGGAGGCTTCTGATTGGCTGAAGTAGTCTAGGGATGTTCCATTTCTTTGGGGTGTCATTATTTTGGGTTTTGCTGTCTGTTTGAAATTTTGTGGGTGGTTCTTAGTGTCTTCTGGTTCCATTTCTTTGGTGTTTCCTGGTGTTTACTGGCTCCATTTCTTTGGTTTTCCTAGTTCAAGTGTCAACTGGTTCAATTTATTTGATACTTCCTGGTTTTCACTTTTAAAAATATTGATAGTTACCATGTGGTGTTTATACTTTTCACTAATGTTATAGGATCTAGTTATTCTAAACTTGAAGCCAGGTTCAAGTCAGATTCTGAAAACATAATAATGATATATTGGATGATTTTTATCGCAGGATACAAGAATTTATCGGTCTCGCTATGAGTTTTGAAAATATTGCGCTCGTCGCGCCGCGACTCGCACAATATTTTCAAAACTCATAGCTTGACCAATAAATTCTTGTATCCTACTCAAATCATCCAATATCATATCAAAACTGGGTGCAGGCAAAGTGGAGTCACAAAATGTACCTGTCAACCCCAGCTCAAAGTGGCTCAATTATTAAAATAGTAATTCTCACGAGAACATGCAATGAACTATGACAAATCAGGTCTTGGAAAGGAAATTTGAACAAAGTATGGTTCGACATTGCCAGCTTCTGCCAATACGTCAGATCAGCTAGTCGTTGTTTTGCAATGAGCGCTGTATTCTCATGTACATGTTCGTGCTCTGACCTCGTGAAGTAGATTTACGTGGTAGGAACCCAAGTACATGAGATTGAGACTAAATTTGAACAAATAACGTTCTAGCAGTTTAGAGATTTTCGAATTGGCGCGAAAATTGCATTTTCAAATGTATTCTCGCTGTGCGGTAAAAATTGAAGGAATTCATCAAGCGGTTTAGGAGGAACCTATCAGGTAAATAGGGACAAAATAAGGGATTTAGGGCTTTCCCATAGAGCTCCGTGGACGATCGGTAAATCCCAAATCTAGTATCGACTCAAGACCCCCTCAACTATAAAAAAGACCTGCCTAACTATAAAACAAAGACTCCCTCAACTGTAAAACAAAGACGCCCTCAACTATAAAACAAAGACCCGCCTAACTTTGTTTTATAGCTGAGGGGGTCTTTGTGTTATAGGCGGGTCTTTGTTTTATAGTTGAGGGGGTCTTTGTTTTATAGTTAGGCGGGTCTTTGTTTTTTTTTTTTTTTTTTTTCCTTTGGGCACTAACGGGAGTGAAACCCCTTGGCCACTTAAGTGTTAAATGAGCAGAACTAATATACTGTGTGTGGAATGAGTCTCTCAACAAAAAAATTATTACTTCTGAGTCTCTACTTTCTGGATGGGAAATCACTATTCAGACCCCTCGGATTCATTTCTCCTAACAACATGGTGGTCAGCTCGTGTGGGTGGAAATTTATTAATTTCTGACATGCCATTGAAATGTCGAACTTGTTATGCTCAATATGCTGTATATTGTGTCCCGCGATATCGCCCATATTTAAGTTCTGCGGTACGACTGTGTAAACTTCGCTATAGTACGGTTTGTTATATAGCCCCCATTTTGTGATTGAAAATAGTATTTTATTTTATTTTCCCAATTTTATTTGAGAAGAGATTTCTCACGGGAAAAAGTACTTTGTTTACTATAAAAAGAGAAAGGGGAATTCCCCTAGTGTTGCTTGTGCAAAATGCACCTGTTATTTACATCAAGCAAGAGTTGAGTGGAATTCCCCAAGATGTAAACTTAAAAACTGAGTCAACTTGTTTATGCTTTAAGATCAAAACATGTTACATGATCTGGGGATTCCCCGTGAAGTTACAGATGCAATTCAGATGATGTAATTCTTGTGAAATCTGATTTAACCCCCGTCTTACCAAGGGGGGGGGGGGTGGTTACCACCCCCCTACCGAACTTCGCTCCGGTGCGCTAAAACGCTAAGACAATCGTAAAAAGCTTCTAGGTAATCGTTCACTCATCCTTTCCGGGCATTTAGCGAAAAAATTGTGAAGGGAGCACCTTCGCCGGGGTTAGGGTATGCCGTCAAATACGAGGTAAGGGGGGTGTTTGCCACACAAGGATATTTTATGGTGGATTTTTGAAAATATTATGCACAGTATGGCCCTAAAAAACATCTTTGTTATTGTTAAAACTAACCAATTGCCATTCTTTAGAGCTGACCAAAACCCGCATGAAATCCAATATTCTACGTTTTTAGCGCAACACTGGATTTCGCCTATTTTCTATGGAAAAAAAAAGCCACATTATTTTTTATTTTGGCGACTGCGGACTTAATGACGTAATTGTGACGCGATACTAGGTTGTGGTACTTCTTTGGTATCAAAGGTAAGAGGAGGACCATTATCTATCCACTGGTATCACATCATAAGCATCGGGTGCTTTCTAAAAAATTCTCGGGGGGGGTGGTTACCCCCCCCCCCCACCCCCCCCCCCCCAACCCCCCTTGGTACACCGTGTACAAAAAAGGCTTGGTACACTAGGGTTACCAGTGATAGTTATTTATGCCTGAGGAGAATGTATGCTTATTGTTCGCCATGGGATATAGAAAGGGGAATATCTAGCTGTGCAGAATTAAAATACATTGTTACTGAAAACTCAGGGCGGCAGGCAGCTAGATAACTCCGGAAGGCTATATCAGTATATTATTTATAGCTAGTTTGATCTAGCAATAATGGTAGATTTGAGCTTTAGCGTATTGCTCAGATTTAAATAATATTGGATGCCGCCGGAGCTTGGTAGGCTAAATTGTCTGATGTCGTCTTTACAGCCAGAAGACTTCAGTTTTGGAATAAAAAGGGATTCCAGTTGTGGTCCTATATTAGACATTAGCGACAGACTGAGGTGGTAGAATACCTGGTTGTATTGCAGAAAATTAGTGTCGTCGAGGGAAAAACTTTGTCTCCTTGAACTGCTGGACAAAATTACCCAAAAAGAAATTCAACGTCTCAGAAGAATTCGGGCATAGAATATACCTGGATATTTATGTGAACTTATGCGCTGTCATTTTGGAGTCTCGTCTGAGGACAATCATCGTTGAACTGCCACGCTTTCAAAACAGGACACTAGAGAACTCGTAAGTATAAAATTGTGTGTATTTTAATATATGTAATATTGTTTTTGGGACTTAACCAAATTCTTGAACCAAATCCAATTAAGATCATTAAATCTGTGTTATATTATAACATTCAGATTACTTGTGGGGGGGGCACAAGTCTCATGTATTTGTGTTTGAAAGGTAATTTCTGACGCGTGACGCCTACTGAGACAGTCATAAAACAGGTTATAAATGAGAAACCCATTCTAACAGGGTTAGTCAATCATTCACGAAAAATTGACCCTGTTGTGTCCGCCATTTTGTATTTTTTAAGTATTCATATCTAATATATTTGGTATCCGCTGAAAGCTGGGTTTTCATTAGCTTTACTTAACTGGCAAAGTTCTCATTCACATCGGTTAGGTATAGTACCGAGCTACAGTCGGTTGAAACCAATGGGCGGTTTTCTGCTCTGGTCCCCGATTCACATTAAAGAACGGCGTTCATGCAAGGGAAATCGTGTCCAGAAGAAAAATCAGGCTATTTTATTCACTGCAGCTTCTTGATTCGAAAGAATGTAGGAGCTCGGTTCTATCCACTTAACCGATTGGAAAGATCTTTGCAGCAATTTAAAGCTAATAAAATAGTAGCTTCCCGCAGATACCACATATGTAGATATATATTATTTAAAAATTCAAATGGCGACAAACAATCATTTTTTTTTACATCACCCTGTAAAGACTTTGGGGAAGAGAATTTTAACGATGTTTTTCTATATTTGAAGTGTCTGAATCAGAATTTGTTGGGTTCAAGCAACCGCTGGAAAATGTGGGGAAGCTAGGGGGGTGAAAATTAGAACGGGGCGAATTTGAATCAAGTCAAATTGTATTTAATGTACACCAATGTATTCGTCTTATTATAATTATTAAAAAGGGTATTTTGTATAGGTTCTGCACCTTTAATTACACGGATGAGAGGCCGCTTAAAATGTTCAAGGTCATTCTGGGGCAACAAAGCCAATGTTC
>JAMKCH010009487.1:0-50865 GCA_023653785.1 Ophioderma brevispina | reverse complement strand
GAAAGACAAAATTGCGAATTTCTTACAGATGCGACTGAATTTGCCGTAAAATTGGGACAGTGGATTATTTTAAGGCATAAGGTTCAGATGATCTATAAAAATCTCAACATTTTTAGTTAGTGGGGGGACGAGGCTGTGGATCTGAAATGCCCCTTTAATAACCCACCACCACCAAGCTAAGTAACAAAGGTTATAAAAAAGGATTAAAAAAAAATCCTCTGTATTCCGGTACTTACTACCTGTCTGACATTTCAAAGCATTGACCCTGTATAACCTGGAATTATTGTTCTGGGCCAGTCTACTTCAAGTTGTTTCTCTATGTCCTCCATAGGACTTCTCCAAATCACTCAAAAGCCGCTTAGGGATCGTCATACTCGGCCCGACTCTGGTCAGCAATGCACATAGAGGAGAAATACAGATGATGTTACAGGAATGTCTCCATATCACACAACACAAAACTCAAGTGCATTTTGTGATTCTACAGCATGTGTTAATTAAATATGGCAGGATAGAAGGCAAGTGGAGGAGGAGAGTTGAGGCTGAGGGATGGGGGATGCATTGATCGGGTGAAACATGGTGGAAGGAGTAAGGGCGTTGCTGCGAATGTGAGGTCAATCCGGCCACCCCCGTGATGGGGATAAAACCGGATTTAACTTTGGTTTTAGTAGTGTAGTAGTAGAAGTAGCAAAAACAAAGTTTTAAATCTGGGTTTGTCCCCGCTAACGGAGGAGTGGCCGGATTCACCTCACATTCACGCAATACTGCGTGTGAGGATTTATTGGGAGCAAAAGATAATTGAACGGATGACTTCTGACGGTCTATGTACTGGATGGCTGCCGTAGCTCTCCAGAAGCCGATGCCCTTGTAGGAGATCTTCTTGTTAGTTCACACCAAGGGAATCCCAATCTCCCTCTTCATCGATTTCTTTAGAATCTGATGGGGGTGATGGTTTAGCCACCACCAACTCGGACCTGTGACAGGTAGTACTGGTTACCAGGATACCAGTAGCAGATCCTCAAAAGCCTGACCTGACTAAAATTATTAAAATATCCAACCCACTAGTCATCCTGTTAACCCTATTTTTCTGACAGTACATTTCCTACTCTTCACTATGATTTTTATCCCACTCATTTGATTTCTGTCCAGAGATAGAGTACAATGAGAAGGGTTATGAATTCCAGGCTGGTCTGATTGAGAAAATTACAGATAATTAATGAAAGGTTTGAAATCAATACAGGTGAGAGGTCTTGAATGCTCTGGTTTGGATACTGAACGTAATTTAAGCATATCACAATCTTCCATACACTGCAAAACCTTGATGGTCTTCAAACAATCTAAGGCAATCGATGAATTGGTATAAAAAAACTACGACCCAACAAATGTTTGGAATCCCAGAATATGTCATTCCCCCAAATATACATAATCCGATGTTAGATAGAGATGCTACAGAATTGCCAAAATTCACCCCCCCCCCCCCCCCCATGAGTTATTACAAATGTACAGAATACTTCCCAAAATGTTGTTAGATCTGAGTGAATAGACCTGTTTCAAAACGAAGTTTACCGGAAACTTGGATGACCCCCATAAGCAAATAAAGGGTCATGGCACACGCATCTGTGGAGCAGCAATTATGAGTATTTCCCTTTGCATAATGCGGGTCACTGGCAAGCGCAAGTAAAAGTAGTATGTGAGCGTGTCAAGGACGCTAGCGTACATAGTATTTTGCTCCAAACATTCTGATGTTTATTTGAAAGGTCTTTTGTCCGATGAATTGAAAGCCAGCTCAGCTGTTTGAAAAATTCGTGTGCGGCCTTCATGGATTGTGCAAAGCGAGAAGGTTAATAATTCTATCAAGGAAGTTGAAATCTGCATTTTGGAGGTGACATAAGGTTTACCGATTAAGCCAGAGGATGGCGGCGCCAAGCCTCTTTCAATATAGCAACTCACCAAAAACAAAATCAAAAAGATACAGCACGACAAAACCGATTTTAGGTGCTTTGATGTGGATCAATCATGGGTGTTACCACGAGGGCTTATGAGTGGCGTTCGCCGTCTTGTGTTATATTGAAGTCTGTGAGGAGACCCAAAGACAAGTTGCCATGGTAGATTTATGGCCTCATCAGGAATGATTACGAAGTCTTCCCCTTATGGCCCCTACGGGCAATATATTTAAATGATTGTTCCACATACGTGTTTGTGTTTATAGATTCATGTCCAGATGGTAACTTTCTGGGAGCAAGATGGATCGCAAATTGGTGCTATATGACTTAAAGCTGTCATTCTTAATCTTCCGGATGCAGACACTTGGACACAAGACACACTGTGGAACTTGTGTGATTGAAAAACCCAAATTATAGACAGATTGGAAAATGGAAACAGATACTATCTACAGCATGTCACAAGGAGAGGGCTATGATGGAAGAGCAATTACAAGCATCATAAATGAAGAGTCAGGCCCTCCCTGACATACCAATCAAGGATGTTAGAGGAGTGCAAGAAGGTTAAGCAACAACAGAAAGAAATATGAGAAAAAACAGCTCAGCAAGTTAGAGATAAACTACAGAAGATGAAAAAAGGCCGCAAACAAGTGACATTGTCATTGGAGCCTCTTGCAACATGAAAAATGTAGACAAATCCATGAAACATTAATACAGAAAAAACTCATTCGAAAAGCACAATGAAATTTCGGAAGAATATAATTGATTCCAAAGTGTTGAATTTCTCAATGCAAGAGAAGATGCCGAAAAAGAGAATAAGATGAGGAGAATTGTCCCCTGAAAAGTGGCCGACAGGTTAAGAAGCTGATTCAAGAGAGGTTGATCTTGGTTTTTGTGGTTTGCTAGTATCCACAAGTCATTGGTAATGGCTCGTGGTGGGTGTAGGATTTGTTTCAAAGCTAGTGGCTGATCCAGGGCCGCGTTATCCATGATACGGACGGCTCCTAACATGGCCTGCTATTTGGGCGGGGCGGATTGGGAACATCAGGGGTTTACACCCTACTCTTATGCGACATGGACTGCGATGTTACATGTAAAGTGTGAATCTTGTACACGGGACCGACGGCTTTAACGTCCCTCCGAAGGACGGGAGGTTTTAGATCCAATTTGCCCAATTTCCAAGTGAACATGGAGGAGAGCGGTAATTATGTATTTAATCAATAGCTGGTATACAGATCAAATCAAGAATTGGTAGTACCCGAAACAAAATCCCAGAAAGGTGCCACGACCCCAACGGGATTCGACCCGGGAATTTTGATGGGTAAATTGCCGCCAGAGGCAAGCACCCTAACCGCTAGACCACGCTCTCCCACAGTGATCTTGGTGAGGCAGTGGAAGAACCAAGGGCATGAAATTATTCAAAAACTTATGTTTTATAAACTTCTTTAAACTGAAGCCTGATTCCTTTCCAATGTTGCTGAAATAATGCTTTCCATTCTGAGAAGTGGAATGCCCCAATTACCATAATAAAACCCCTAAAAAAGAGAATGCTCCGACCAGTGACCCCAGGTCACACACTGTCGAACTTTAGCTCTTCCTCAATGCCGTTTTGGCTCAAACCCACACTGGACGCGTGAAAATATCATGATGTGGGGCGGGCCTGGAAGCGGAAGTCAACATTGGAAGGAAAATCAGGCTCAGTTTAAATGCATTATAAAAATAATGTGTTTTTGAATAAATATTACATGAACTGATTTCCGTTACACCAAAGTGTTGACTGAAATATTATGCATTAACCCCCGTTGAATGAATAATTTCAATAAACATCAGACGAGCTAATCAGTCGGGGTGGAGCCTGATATTTCAGAGCAGCCATAGCGATGCAGTCAAAGGTAGACCAAAACGCCAGAGGCCCCAAAAACACATGGAATCTAGATTCCTAAAAGTCAGGCAGCCAATAACTACACACTTAGATAGTGGAGTACACCAGGGGTGAGCAAGAGGACCGCAGACTTTGTAATGTGATTAAAAGACCTGGCCAAAGTTTTTGGAGCCGATAGCCAGAGCCGCGAATCCCGCCGAGAGAACCCCAAGCCTAAGGAATAGGCGAGATGGTAGAGCTCCGACAGAGACTGGAGTGCGACGTAGGCCCTGGAACAAAGGGCCCGAAGCACCCGCGGCAAAAGGCGCGAGGGACAAGGCCTCACAGCCTCGCGAACAACTGAGGATCCGGGAAGGAGCCAGAGAAGCGCAAGGCGGACCCCCCCCCCACCCCACCCAGCGTACAAAGAGCGGGGAAAAGAGGCCCAACCCCAAAAACTGAGGAGCGGGCCCCCGAGGAGGGGGTCCGATCAGAGCACAACAGAAGAACCCCGGGGAGGGAGCGGCCCGGGGGAGCTAAAGGTTGAGAGACTTAATGAAGGCTAAGGACCAGCCCCGGGGAGGGCTGAGAGAAAAGTCCGACACTGAACCCGGAGGAACAAGCTACAAGGAGAAGGAATCTCCGAGCTAATTCAGACGGGAAAGGGGACCGAACAAAAGTAACAAAAGGCGAGGAGCAGAGCGACGCCGCACCCAAGGGACGATTGGGGGCTTCGCCAAGAGGCTTGCCGATAGAACTCAGAGTTTCGGGTCAGAAACGGACGCCTTGCAGGAGTCAATGGAACGAAGCCACGTCAACGAAGGCGAACCGAACAAACTATGCTGTGGTAGCTGAGCTAGTTGACCGAAAATCCGACAGCGGATGACGGAAACAGCTAACAAGCCTCAAAATAAGCGAAAAGTCCCACCTCAGACTGACACAGCCAGGAGAGGGAGAGACGATTCAGGCCTCGACTCGGGGAAGAACAGAACCACCGAGAAAGACGAGGCAGACCTCCGCAAAAACCGGAAGCCGCGGCATCCAGCACGGGCAACCGAAGAGCAGTCAAATGTAGATTAATAATAAATTAGCACTCCCCCAGATCGGGCCAGCGTCAACCCTGGCCCAAAAAGTAGGAAAAAGTGGGGATCACCACCGGAAGTTCTACCAGAGGGAGAACCAGAGGCTGCTCTGCAGAAAAAAGGTCGAGCCCCGAGTGGCGACCCGAGTCGAGAGCTTCACTAACTGCTCGGGGAAGCCGAGCAAAAGCCAAACCAGTGGCGACTGTAAGCAGAGAGCAGGTGACCAAGTCGTAGATGGGACAGAATGAACCTAACAGGCGGAACTTATGGACTTAAAGACAAAAACGTATCGAGGAGCAAACAAGAAAGCCGCTTAGCCGACCAACGCTACGCGCAAAAGTGATGCCAACAAGAAGACGGGCCCGTGGACAGCACAGCGGCTTAGACACAACGATCTCCCGAGGAGAAGAGAGTGAAGAGAGCAACCGCGAAGGTGCTACCCGAACGGCGAGATACCGAAAAAAGGATCACCAACGCCTCGAGGAAAATGGGTAACAACTCGTCAACCAAACCCGAGACGTGAAACATGGAGGAATGACTCACAACGGGGGATCACGCCCCAGAGACATTCCCACCCGGGAGCGAGAAGCTCCCAACCGACCGAAGTCGGAAGTGGGCAGGCCACCATGTCAAGAGCTCCCAGGTCGTAAAGACAGGAGCCAGAGCAACCGAACGTGCCCCCAGGACCCCGAGGGTACTAAGGGGAAAGCACAAGATTCAGTCGCACACGGCGGGAAGACAAGACCAAGCCAACTGCCAGGAACAACTGTGAAAGCCGCCAGTGAAGGCGAGTTCGGAGAACCCACCAAACAGGGGAGGACCCCGTCGCGGGGAATCCCTCTAGGCAGCACAGTTGAGACAGAGGGCGTGGCAAAGAAAACCCGCATGAAGAGATCGAACAACGTAAGCCTGAAAACCGCTGGAGAGGAGGGGGAAACCCCCTAAGACAGACCCCGACGAATCGGGAGCACCCCGGGCCTGAAGCCCGGGAAACCGCCGATAGGCCCGGACGAGCCCCAACGCTAGGCCCGGACGAGCCCAACCGCTAGGCCGGAACAAGGCCCGACGCTAAGCCGTATGACGAGCCCCAAAGAGGGGCATCGTCGAGCCGACCCAAAACCCGTGTCCAGGTCCCCCCGAGGGAGACAGCGGAACAGGAGAGTCAGCTGGGAGCCAAAGGAATGTGCGAGAACTGTCAAAGCCAGCCCCTAACTCCCGAACAAACGGGAGAAGGGATCCACGGTCAAGACACCGACCCAACAGTAGGCGGAGTCCAGGCGAAGTCGAAAGACCTCAAGGGCTAGGAGTTAGGCCTGGGAGCGCGGGTAAGGGTAGGCAACAGAGCCAAACCAACAGCGCACAGGACGAACAGAGCCCAGAGGGGGCGAGGGCATCCACCGGGTGGGAGCCAAGCCCCAATGAGGGAACCCGAGCATCAGCGTCAAGACTGAATAACCGAAGCCCGAGACCGGCAAGGGCAGGCGAGGCCCCGAGGGAACCAGCCGGCATGTAGGCCGAGGTCTCGCGCCCGCACAGAAGTGAGGACAGAGGGCAAGGAAGAACAGCCAAGGCGCAACGATCAAGTTCCCCATACGGGGTGTAAGGCCAAGGGAGAAGGACATAGAGCCCTACCCCAGCCTGAGCAGGCCAGTGAAGACCCTGAGGGGCCACTCCACACCATCATAGGCATAGGCCTATAAACCCCGAAGGGGGCCAAGGTAATACACCCAGCAGCAGGGAATCAGCCCTATGCCAGGCCAGAAAAGGGCCCAGCCAAGCTGCGTTGGAAGAACCAGGTCCAGTCAAAGCTCCACCGCCTAATGATATGAAGTGTCTAAAGTCGAGAAGCAAAGCTAAACGATTAGAGCCCCAAGGCTAGGCCAAAGCCGAGTCAAAGATCCGCCAAGGCTATAGCAACGACCTCCCGAGAAGCCCGTGCTAAAGACCCAAGACCAGTATCAATCCAAGGCTAGAACATGGGTCTAGACCCCAAGGGGGAACAGAGACACGCCAGAAACGCAACTGTTCACTAGTCCGACTCGGAAGCGCGCTAGGCCCCCGCTGATCCCCATGAGAGGAGCAGCGACGCTGCATCATAGCTAGAGTCCAAGCCCCGAGGGGACCGCGGACCAGGCTAGGTAGCATTAAGCCTAACAGCCAGAGCTTAAGGGCCAGGACAGCTAAGGCCTAAATGCCCAGCCCTACTGGAGACCCAGAGGCCTCAGTCCGCCGAGGTGCACAAGAGCTGGTGCCCGTACTAGCACCACGAAGGAGCTAGGCTATCGGGACAGCAACAGTCAGCCGCCACGAGGCAGCGACGGAAGCGCCGGCGACCAGACTGAGCCCCATGGGCCGGGAGCCGATTGCATAAAGGCTAAGGGGTCTGCATCCCGACGAAGCTGCAAGCTATAGCACGGCAGTATGCGCCCCATGCCAGGCCGAGGCGGGCTAGCCCCACCACAGGCAGGGCAGGAGTACCCCCCGTAGGGGACCCCGCACGCCGAAGCTAGAGCACGTCAGAGAATGTACGCGGTAACCCAGGGACTACACCGGCTAGAGGTCTTTCACTATCACCGCCAAGGCAAATGCGACATGCCAGACAGGAGTGAAGCCACTGAAGCAAGGAAGGGGCCGCCCCGTATGTATCCCGCCAAAGAGCAGACTTAGTAACCCAAGAGAACCAACCGAGACCTACGGCCTCCCTGAAGGGATTCCCGAGAGCAAGGCGGCGCGACAATCCCCACACGGGATACGGTCGCGCGCTAGAGTTAATTCAACACCAGAAGGTGGACAACAACACCCGAGCAACAGCCCCCGTAAGAGGAGACCATATGCTGTGGTTAAGCCCGGAAATCCCCGCCAACAACGGCGGATAAACGCCACCGCCCTGAAATCAACGCCATACGGCTGATAAACGGCACATGCGCTACCCCTACGGGGAGGAGACGCGGCATGAAGGATTGAATGGTATCCACTCAACCCAACATCACCTCCGAGAGGTGAACGCTATAAAGGGAGTAGTACTCTACGCCCGAAGGCGGGGAGAACACCCCTAAAGTTCCCGATCACGAGCTATACACCCCGCAGAGAGGGACTTATAGCGACGAGGCTACGCCCGGGCCACGCACGCGCCCTGAAATGCATGCTGGCATCCTGCAAACCGAGTCCCTGGAGGTAACCCTAGCTACCCTCCACGTGGCGCGAGAACGGAAACATCCCACTGTGTGCACCGTAACGCGGAACCGTAGTGGGAACAGCGCTGGACGAACCTCACCATAACCGCACTAACCCCGCGAGAGCGGACCACCTGGCTAAGCGCTGCGCGCCCCCACCTAGCCCCGTGAAGGCCTGGTAGATCATGCAGCACGAGCCATATTAACCCCGCGGGGCTAGCCATGCAGGGTGTGCCGAAACAGCTGGACCGTAGCGGGAATTATCGCTTGACGAACCGCACCAGTAACCGCACACGGAACACCGCGTGAGCGGGGGTCCACCTAGCGAAGCGCTGCGCGCCCCCCTAGCCCGTGAAGGCCCGGGAAGCACGCAACACCAGCCCAGATTAACCCCTCGTGGCTAGCGGGCTAGCCATGCGGGATGTGCCCGAAACGGCTGAACCGCAGCGGGAACTAGCTCCGACGAACCGCACCATTAACCACCGCGCACGGTAACCCCCACCCCGCGTGAGCGGGGGCCAACTTAGCGAAGCGCTGCGCGCCCTCTCCTATTCCCTAGCCCGCGAGGGCTGTGAAGCATGCAGCCGAGCCAGTTTGATACCGCTTGACTACGACTACCAGCGGGGAGCAGTGAACATAATCGACACCCGCGGCGCCCCATATCGGGGCGCCGCTGAAACCAAACCACCTCAAGGCCTGACGAATCAACCCCCGAGACCAGTACCACGGCAGCGCGGTCCCAGAGTCCGAGTGACTCCTAACCACGAGCGCCGGGTGGCGATCACTGGCATGGATCTGCCCGAGAGAACCCGGCGTCACCATAGCCAACTCACTGCTACCGGACGGACTGCAGCCGCCCCATCCCCTAGGGAAAGGGCAGAGCAGATCATGCGAGCCTGCACGATAAAGCAACGAGCTAAATCCGGCGAGCCAGCGCCGCCAGCGTGGTAGTCGGGTCCCAGCCAAGCCCCCGAGGGAGGCGGCCGACCACATGCTCTGTTATACCCGGGAGTCCGCAGCGCGCCAAATCCCCGCGGGAAAAAGCACGAGCAGACCGCGCTAAGCCTGCACCGGGAAGCCCCTAGGGCAGACCAGGCGAGCCAGCGGCCGGTTGCGTGGTAGACGGGCGGGCGGATCTCGAGAGAGAAACGCCCTACTAACACTCCCTGAGTACCGAAGCACAAACCCTTCAGGTGCTCCAAAGCAGCGGGGCCGCCTTGGAATAACCTCGGACAGGAGCCCGAATACCACCCCCCCCCTGTTCCTAAGCGAACATAGACATGAAACAGTGTTCAATGCGAAACATTGAAAACTGAGAGGCCACGCGCAAAGGAACTAGCACCAACGGAGCAACAGCGGAAAGCAAGACCGCGTAATGACTCAACCAGAAAGAGGTCCGCTGGGCCGGCGCCGTGGGGAAGCGAGCCAGATGGGGCGCGCGTGTTGAACGAAAACGAACAAAGAAAACAAAGGCGAGCCGCGTTAAAACCCGGCCCCGCCAACGCGGAGACAAATGTACCGTTGCGGTAACAAAGTCACACACTGTAAGAATTTCCAAAGTCAGTTTTCACATATTTTTATTAAATACAAACAGCATAAGATAAAGAATAGACACACTTCACCCAATAGAACTGTTTTATTGATAGTAAGACAACTACAATAAACAGAAACAGGCTCACAGAAGCAGGCATCAAGCACACGCACCACGTGCAGCATGGCTGCCTTTTGTTTCCTTTTTTACCCGCTACACAGAGCACATGACCGCATCGGCGGCCAAACAAAGGATACATAATAAAACCTCTCCGACGGGCGTAAAAAGTCGCCGTTGATTCCGTCCAAATAGAGCGTATAAATCCAGTATATAATCCATATTTATCCCGATAGTATTGGTATAGTAGTAGGAGTATTCCGATTGAGAACGACATCAGTCCAGTATCAAATATCTCAGATAATTTTGGCTGTCTAATCACAGAGCTTCGATTACACGCGTCCGTTTTGTATGGCGGCCAAAACGGATTGAGAAGAAGTCATGGTCAATCGGGTGTGACCTGGGGTCACTCGTCGAGACCATTTTATGTTTTAGGGGTGCTAAAATGGTATTTTTGGGGCATTTCACTTCCAGAGGAAAAATGCATATATTCAGTCAACATTGGTGTAAACGAAATCAGTTCAGTGTAATATTTCTAAGTTTGTGACCGATGCAATGATTGGAAATGACCATTTACCAGTAACAATTTTAAGCCAATCATCTTCCACTTTAATTGATGCATGAGTTTGATCTTGTTGGTTTGCCACGCCGTCCCGGGTTTTTTGTCATTGGTTTTCCAATGAATACAGTGCAAGATTATGCTTTGTGTCGATACCGCAATGCATGGTGAACCAATTTACCCGTAGTTGTCCTTCAACATTTAAAATTTGGGACTCCTTCAAATTGTACTACAAGAAATTTGCGGGAGTCAATGCTTCGCGCAATATATTGTGAGAGTCAATGGACTCTGCAGCTCTGTACGAAATTCTTCCCCCTTATGTTTTATGTGCCATCTGAGACTTTCAGCAAAAGCATCATTTCTTTATAGTTTTTTGCTGCTCATGCCCTCGGAACAAGATTATTTTTCTGTTCATAATTTACTATACTCGGGGCATCAAAGAGTTCCAAGTTATTCTTGTTGATCACAATACGTGCACGGCCATTGGTTGCTCTTGAATGTCCAATTATGAGACCGCAAGGGTTAAAATCACCCTCCCAGTTGTATTTGATCAACACGCAAGTAGTACAATATATGCTGAAACATTTAAATGAAAAAGTATAGATGATCGCTGGAGTAGGGGTTTTAGCTATTATACCATTTCAAAATACACATCTTGACAAACTACACATCAGCTCCGTCCACATTGTTAGAGGGGAATAGGCACCTATTTTTTCCGAGGTACTGGTACGGGTCTATCACCCGAAACCCGCAGGGTAGGGGCGATAGGCCAGTAACCAGTACCAAGGGAAATAAGTGTGCCATATTTTCCCCGATAATGTTTTATTATGCCTCATATGACTCTGGGGAAAAGGTTTGTTAGGAAGGGAAATTGTATAACAATTGTAATCGGAATCAGCCAATGCAATAGCATGATTATGTTCATGAATGTCCATGAGGGTGTAATAGCAATATTTGTATTATGCGGGCTCTGCATTAGACCTTTTCCATGATGCATGGGAAAACATCACTTCTCTATGTGGCGTAACCGTTGACAAGGCACCTTATTGTGATTGTGAAAGTTTCTAAAATGACAAGAAAAAATCCCCACCCTAACATGATTCATACCCTCCATGGCTCGTTTCCTTAGCCTCGTCCTCTCTCCTTCTGTTGAACCAACAAGTATTATGTTCTACTTCAAAGTCCTCATAGGAGGGGAAAGCACTAAGGTCAGGTATTCTGCTAGCCAAGAATTCCTCTTCTGACCTGTTTTCTTCTTCAAGAACGTTCCCGCCCGACATCAATGCACTCGATCACGATGCACTTCAAAAGTAAAAATACAGAATTTTGGACGATCACATATCTTCATACTACAGACTCTCAAAATAACATTTTGATAGAAATACTTTTTCTGAAGCTGAGGATGTGTTAAAAAAAAAAAATACGTGCCCTTTATAATCTATCACTTCGTTTTGTTCATAATTTCAAAGATATCCTAAAAAACCTGAAAGTAAGATTATTGGCTAATGGCTATGGTGTCCTGGATTATTTTGTTGAAAATTGAACAAAAGTTGTAGATTATCGATAGACTATTATATTAAAGGTTTTTCATCTTAACTAGTTCAAATACCACCTTTAATGTGGATGTTTCGTCAACTAGCAGTTGACTTTCTCAACACTAATGGTGAAGTGACGATCTTCTGTTGATAACTTTTGTCGAGAGTTGCTTAGCTACAAGGTTGCCAGATGGATTTATTTGAGGAGATCGTCAAACACGTTGCTAAGATTATATTACCCTTCGCCCCTTTCATTTCCAAATGTCCACAGCAATGTGAATATGTGGACTAGTTAAAGAGACACTGCACATTTTGAAAATAGTGCCCCTCAATATTTTTTCAGAATTTATATTTTTGGATGGTTGTAAAGCTTTATAAACATTAGCCCTCACCTGAAATGTAAGACCAATCAGCCGTCCGTATGGTAAACAGAATGTTTTATTAATTAATGTCGCCCGGCGAGATTAATTCAGCAGACGACGGAAATGGCGTTTTAACACAAGAAAACGCACACCGTATGCATGTTCCCCATGGCATGCACCCTGTTTGACCGGCTGTGACCTTTGTGGTTTTAATATCAATGAGTACGGTCTATGATATTCATGTAAATACACATTCCCGTAGATTTTAACATTTATGGCAAACTTATAGTTAGCCCTACAAATTACCTGGATGTCTTTAACCTATTCTATACCTTGACTGCCCATTATGCAAAAGCGCGCTCTTTGATTGGTTGTGTTATGACCCATTATTCGCAATAATGGGTCGCGATTACGCTCTAAGGCATGATGAAAGCCCCCACCTTCTTTTCGGCGCGTACTACCATCACTAAAGGCGTGCACACACTAACATTTACGCGGTGAAGACAAAGCGCGCGCTCTAAAGAGGTATTTAAACAACTGTTACGTTTTTAGTAAGAAATGGCCAGTTTTTCGGGTATTATTTTACTTTCTTACGGTAATAGAATAGAAATAAAGGGTGCGATGTTCATGTTTATGTCGAATAATGTGTCCTCGGCAGTAAAAATATTTTAATAATGGGTCTCGGCTTCGCCTCGCCCATTATTTAAGAAATAAAGGGTGATGCAGTATCCTTTATGGGCGAATAATGTGTCCGAGGTCGGAAAAAATAAATAATGGACGCGGCGCAGCGGAGTCCATTATAATTTTTTCCGGCCAAGGATACATTATGAGCTCATAAATAATACTGCAAGCCCTTTATTTCTATTCTATTACCGAAAACAGCATGATATAATGAGAAAATGCATTCGCGACCCATTACTGCAGAATAATGGGCAGTAAACTGACCAATCAGAATGCTGCATTTTCAATAATGGGCAGCAGAGGTAATATAATTATGTTTTTTACTTGCCTCGGACACATTATTCTTACATAAACATGAACATCTTACCCTTTATTTCTTAATCGACGTCCTTAACAGTTTTTGAGTATGTTATTTTTATGTGTAAAATGTATCTCTATTCTTCCAATGGCTTAGACTATCATTTGAGAGCAAATTAAAGAAATTTCATATTTTGTGAAAATGTGCCAGTGCCGCTTTAAGATGAGACCTTGTAATATAATTGATCTACAACAGTCCTGATGAACCTATTCAAGAATCTATTGATGAGACTGGTTTTCTTTGCATATTTTTTCAAATACATTGTTTGAAGAATAATTTTTTGTTTCTTGTGCTTCTAATTTGCCTGTCTTTAAATTTTGCCTAGCTTTAATAAGGTTTGACTGTTCACAGAAGACATCTGGTTTTTCCAGGTCACATTATATCATATGCATATTGTTCACTTAAGTTCCTTCTCCATGACTTAAAACAAATAAGCTTATCAATGGGTCAGCGTACACATGTGTTCACAGGATGAATGGCTGACCTGTCTATAACTATACTTGCATTGGTGTGATTGACAGCAGTTGAAGCTCTTCCCATAATGCACCGGGGCATTGGAACTGGCAGCTGCCAACACATGGGACCTAGATATCGAGGTCCATTAGAATGTGTGGCAAACAAAATAACCAACCTACACCCTGTGCTATGTAATGGAACGATATGAAATTTTTAATACAGATTCTTGGAAAAGGGCCAAGGTTAATAAAAGCAAATTTAAAGTCGGCACTGTTCACATTTTCCACAAATATGAAATTTCTTCTTCAATTTACTCTCAAGTGATAGTCAGGCCATTGGAAGAACAGAGATTTTACACATAAACCTAACATACCCAAAACAGTAAGGGACATTGTAGAGGAAAAGACATCCAGGTAATTTGTAGGCCAACTTTAAGTTTCCATAACTTTAATCAACAAATGTGTATATTACGTGAATATTTTTGACTCGTACTCAACTGATATTAAAACCCAAATGTTATAGACCGATCAAACAGTGTGCATAGCGTGGGAAACATGCATACGGCGTGCGTGGTTCTTGTGTAACGCCATTTCGTCGTCTGCTGAATTTAACGTCGCCGGCGACGTTAACTTATAAAATCATGCTGTTTACCCATAAGGAACTGTTGGTCTTAAATCATTTCGGGTGAGGAGCTTTTGTATATAAAGCCTTACAACCTGCAAAAATATCGATTTTGAAAAATTCTTGAGGGCGCACTCTTTTTTCAAACGTCTGCCAGTGTCCTCTCTTTAAGGCATGTGAATAGCTTTATGTTTTAATGCTTGACTAGCCTTCACAACACAACCAATCAAATAGATGAATAATCAGGCCATGGTAAGAAGATTAATTTTATTCAGAATTATATGGCACTGGGTGCACCTGCCATTTCCATTATATAAAATGAAAGCAAAACAGATGCACTGTTATATGGGACGGTCTTCACAGCTGCTGTTTTGTGATGGCCATCATGTCAATTTTTCCTGGTAATTTACATCGATGATCCCCTTCACTAACAAGACGACTTACGGCAATCATCCTTGTGATCTTCATTTCAAACCCGTGGGAATTATCGATGACATCAAGTAAGGGATGACCAACCCACGCTTGACATGTCTTGTCGTCCAACCCCCTATCAAATCCAGGTCTTCATCCCTTACGATATGCGAGGTGGTGTAGAACTTCTTCTGCCCCCTTTGGCTGGCAGATTGCTGTGCATGCAACAGAAAAATAATGAATAACCTTCACATATTGTTTGAATGACAATTCTTTTTCAAACAATTTTGGATGGTTTTTTTTAGGCAGAATACCCCAATATGCAATGTAAGCTTTACAATATTTATATTTATATTTTTGAATGGGAGGGCCTTATATGCATGAATTCTAGAGAATCTATGACGAACGAACTCCATGTCAATGGCCACAGCAGTATCAGTAAATGACACAACCCGAGAATTGGTAAATATTTAATTTCTCCGCATTTCGCAGGCGGTATGCTGTCACCGACTGACTCGGAGAGGCGATGTTTTCTCGATGCATCATGGAAAAAGTCGACATCCAGAGTCTGTGACAATATAACACAGGAACATGTCACCGATCATTTAGTTTTGGTCAATATATGGTCGGTTGCAGGCAAATGCACACTAAAATGGTTATTTACAATAAGTAAACCCTAAATTGTTTTGATCACACCGCCTTTTTTCTTTGAGCGTGTTTCAACGTAATACTCACACTATTTTCCATTTCCCTTCCCTCCCTCCATGCAGTGACGTCAGTAAACGCGCGTGCTGCCATTAAAGCGACAACGTTTTTACCTCGCGCACACAAAGACGCCACATCTTGATGCATGTGTAAAAGTTGTGTCTAGGTTATGACATCACTGCACGGGGTAAGAAATGGACTACATGTATACTTATTGTTTATCCCATGCAATTGGATAGTGTGTCACCTTTGCAGTCAAACTTGGACTGGCCAGGTAACTTTCTGGAGGTACACCTTATTGCAAAATGCACAAATTATATGGCAAGCCTTACAATTATTCATCAGCAACCCCTTTATACTTGTTTTACACAGAGCTCCAATTTCTCACATTTTTTTTTTTTTTTTTTTTTTGGCATGCTCACCAGGAAATCTTATCTCCAAACAGGAAATTTGCCTCAAAACCTCAAAGTAGGAAAATCTCAAATTGTGAATTTGCCCCCTTTGACAAGTGACTCCTGTTACGCCCATGCATGCCTTTTATTCCTCGGATTGATTTCCTTACCAAATGTATGACTTGGTCATAGCGTTTATCCCTTAGGTTGATGTTATCCCAGTTATTTTCTTTTCTCATAGTGTCCCAAGCACCTGGAGGCAAATCTGTAGAAAAAAAAACCATCACATTTTCATTTCTGTTAACTCTATATAAATTGAATTAATAAAGTTTTTTTTCAGTTCTTAACACAATAGCTAACAAAGCATAATAGAGGTAATTTTTAGCATGATCATGAAATGTCTTGTGGTTCTCAAACTTCTTGAACACTTTATCCCTAAGTACTGACATGTGTTTTGTACAGTTACAAAAAAGGCAGGTTGCAAAGTCATCAAAATCTGAAATGAACCACTAAGGACACCACTGCAATATTTCAGTGGTATTTCATTGATTATGTTCATTGTTCCTTTATCTGGCATATTGACCACTAATCCAAGGGCATATCACTAATTGCTTTGGAACTCAATAAATGCCACTAAATTGATCACTGAATCACCACTAAATTCAACCGTTATGCATTTCGACCTGCTTATTTCAGATTTCAGTAACTTTTTTCAGTGATTTTCTATATACCATTACCAACACTATTTCAGAGTTCCTCTCTCTGTCCGTCTTCATGGCTCCATTTACAGTTTGGACTATTTTCAGTGTTGCAAGCAAAAATTTCGGTTGGGCTCGGGACGAGAGGGCAAATAGTAGCCCAATTTTATCTTAACCATTGGTTTCTATATGGACAAAAATCCCTGCTACATGTGTCCCCTGCTGAAAATAGCATTTAGGAATAGGAAGCACTTTTTTCCTTTCAAAAAGAGCCTACATGGGCAGGTACAGCATGGTGTTGGCAATACTGCCTATTATAGTAAACCCGAAATCTGCAAACAGTTTTGGCCTACAAACACAAAATCCAAGAACTGCAAAATCAGGGTCTGATTTTTAAACTGTGTAAGCTGATCCGGGGCCGTGTGTATCTATGATACGGACGCTCCTAACATGGCCCGCGTTTTTGAAACTGGGGGCGGATTGGGAGCAGTCAGGGGTTTACACCCTACTCTTATTCGACACTGACTGCGATGTACATGTACAGTTGTGACTCTCTGTACACGGGACCGACGGCTTAACGTCCCCTCCGAAGGACGGGATGCTTTCATGATTCATTTGCCCAATTCCAAGTGAACCATGGAGGAGAGCGGTATTCTGTATTTAATCAATAGCTCGTATACAGATTAAATCCAGAATTGAGCACCCGAGTGAATCCCAGCAAGTGACCCCACCGGGATTCGAACCCGGGATTTTTTTTTGGTATATTTGCGCCATAGGCAAGCACCCTATCCACTAGACCACGCTCTCCCACACCGACTACAAACAGTTTTGGCCTACAAACACAAAATCCAAGAACTGCAAAATCAGGGACTGACTTTTAAAATAAGGTGGTGCTCGGTAAAAAGCTCCCCTGGTCATATCAGGGGGAGCTTTAAGGGGAGCTTTTCATGGCATATACCAGTGCTAACCATAGATAGAGCAGATTCCCAAGGGGAGCTTTAAATCGCTCTCCTACAAAGTGCTTAAGGAGAGCTGCAGGGGAGCTATCGCTCTCACTCTCCTTAAAAGTCAGTCTCTGCAAAATTCAAGTTTTGATAGTATTTTATTTCCCCAGTCTGTCTCCTTGTTTCCTTGTCTATCATTTGCTTTATACTCAAAATGAAATAGTTGTTACCTGAAGGGAAAACTTGATTTTGTTCATTTCTTTTTAAATAAACAGTTTCATTGCAAATGTCAAAAAGCTAATTACAGATTCATATTTAAAACATCATAATTTTGGTTAAATATTTGAAAGCCCTGCGAGTTAAAATAAATGTGTATTTATAGCATTTTCCATTTAAGATTGACCTCCAGATTGAGTACTGAAAACATACAAAATGTATCCTTGTGTCGGATGAACTGCAACCAAATTGTGTCAACCTGCATATGAATGGTTTCTATGGAACCAATTTCTTAAAGGTGGGTGATCAACAAAATTATTTGATTTGAAATATTAACCCCCTGGGCACTATCTATTAGCATCTAAGCACTTGGCAGGTAATATAAAGTGATGAACCAACACCCAACAATCAATTTAAGAAGGCTATTTTTGGTTCACAGAGCTATTTGTAAATATTCAATATTGAATTTTCAGGGAGATTTTACAGGTGTTGGGCGGTGAATTTGCCCATCGCCCTGTGTATTTTGACCCTTGATACATTGTGTGCTCGTGTGTTCCGGTTGATTTTGTCTCGCATTTTTACAGGCTTTAAAGGATTCTGGCTCATTCATGAGAATTTTCTCATCCTTACAACATATTTTAAGAGATGTTGGACTAACCCTGGTTTAAACCCAGGACTCCCTTTCAGAATACCAGCCTATATGTGCATGTCCCTAAAGAGGAAAAACCCTGTCAAAATGAAAAATTGAGTGCTATCCAATTATGTTACTCATGACAGACACATTAATCACTGTTCCAAATACTACGGTACATTTTTATTCACTTAAAAGGTGCCTGTTATGTTTTATGTCTATTGTGTTCTCTACTTGACATGAGAGCCTGGCATGTGCATAACACTCCCTACCATGTATCGTGGGAAACAAACTTGCGTTTTGATGGTAGAATAAATAATGCAACTTGCAAAGCATTGCTGTGCTATGGTTAACAATTAAAATGGCAGTTTTTGTCTCTATCTTGGGAATGAAATGGAATAGAAAGCTGATATTTCAGAACAATGAGAAAAATTCAGCCTTTCGTCCGATATCAAAATCAATACTACTTCTGGATAAATCAATGGGGTCCCAAAGACGATTGGATCATGCACCTTTAAAATCAAGATAGATAGTAGCAGCTAGTTGATTTACGATCAGGGTGTATCACCAATCTTATTAGCCCTAACACACCAAAACACGCCACTGAGGCTAGAAAATGCACCAAGTCCCAAATAATGCAATGAAGTCATCATAAGAACACACATATGGGCATGAAATCACTGGCCAGGCCAGCAACGCCCTCATGGCTTGCCCTCCCTGGTCATGGGAATGGGTCACGGGGGCCTCTGGTTCGATGACCACTAGTGATGGCCGATCCAGCCCCAGATCGGTACTGCCGATCTCCGATCATAAAATTGTTGAATCGGACCGATCAGATCCCGATTCAGATTATATTTGTAAATTAGAAATCGCGCCAAAATCGCAGTGAAATTCACCCTAACCTATCAACCATTTACCCTCTCACGAGTTGAAACAATATTCATGTGACAGTCTATGGATATTTTACGTCAAAACAGTGCTCGATCTTCACTTACCCGCAGCCAGTGGTCTATTTGTTAACGTAAATAAACAACATGTTTTCTGTTATGTTGAGTTAGCGTGCTAGTGCATCAAATCAATTATTTAACCCCCCACTGTGCAGCTATTATGTTATCAAGCACGGCACGTGGCACTCGTGTGCTGAGAGGTCCTACTCAGCGCCGTTGTGTCTGCTCACTGAGGTTGTTTACAGCTAAGTCGTGGGAATTTTGTGATCAAGTTTATGTTTGAATGTTACATTGTGGATTGAAGCTCTGTTTTTACTTTAAATAATGTTGAAGAGTTAAATATTATCAAATGAGCAAAAACATGAATTTTAATGAAGAAATAATGAGCCAGCATTTTACATATACTGATGAAGTACGTATGAGGAAACACACGTGGAGTCTTCTTTTCAGCCATACAATGGATGCAATGACTACTTGTACGCATGTCATTTCCGTTGTAGATGTAGATGAATTGTCCATGTATTTTGGAGGATCTACACCGCCAGGAAAAACCTCCCGTTTCAGAAGTATTGCGGAAAATACGCAAAAGTAACAGAAATTATTCTACAGTGTACAACAACATGATTCTTGCGGTACAATGATGGCAGCGGCATTTAGAATGACATATGTAGTCGTCACATAGAAAAATATAAATGGTAAAGCTTTAAAAATCTGTTTTTTTTTTTTGTATTTAGTAAACTTGGGCTTTTTGTCAGTTTGGGAGATCGGTGAGGTACATCGGTAGCTGATGACTTTTCTCGCGATCCCGAATTCAAAGCGATTTTTCAACCAAAATCGGGCAGATTTCCGATCTGCCGATCAAGATCGGCCATCACGAATGAACCACCCAAGATATGCAATGTTCTTAGCTCTCGATCCATTTACCCCTTCACTTCATCCAGGAGATAGGCTAGAGATGAGAAGGGTGTTAGGGGTTAGGGCTAAAAATGTTACTAGAATGTTTTTTGTTCCTCTATCTCTATTCTATAGTGGATACTAAAAAGCTGTAGCATCCATGGTCCTCTGTACATATACTAGACAATTTTCTTACAGGATTCAGCAATGAGAAAAAGTTTCTTTGTTCTGATCTGCACTTGAGTAAGTTGGCCTGGAACTCATAGGCTAGGATAAAAGGCAGAAATTTAGCAAGCTGGTAAATTTATTAGCATGATGCACAATGGTATGAAAGAGTTAAAAGGACACTGGCACATTTGGAAACAATAGTGCGCCCTCAAGATTTTCAAAATCGATATTTTTGCAGGGTGTAAAGCTTTTATATACAAAAGCCCTCGCCCGAAGATGATAAAACCAAAATCAGTATGGCTAAACGGAACGATTTTGTAATTTAGCATACGCCGGCGACGCGGACATTCATGCGATGACGAAAATGGCGTTTAACACAGAACAAGCATGCCGTATGCATGGTCAAAGATATGCCACACTTTTGGACCGGTCTATACCTTTGTGTTTTAATATCAGTGAGTACGAGTCAAAATATTCATGTAATACAAACATTTGTTTTTGAGTAAAGGTATGGAAAAACTTATAAAAGTTAGCTACAAATCTACCTGGATATCTTTATCCTCATATCAAATGTCCTATCGTTTTTGTGTAGGTATTTTTATGTGTAAAATATATCTCTGTTCTTCAAGTGGCCTAGACTATCATTGAAGAAATTTATATTTGGTGAAAATGCCAGTGCCGCTTTAAAACAATCCTTAAGCAGGACTACTAATGAAATGACTTACGTACACTTCAGTCATTTCTGTGCAATTAGAGATCAGAGTCTTTGACACAGTAGATGGAAATTGTTGGTTCCCTATTAAGGTCATTGGCTCTTTAGGCTGAGAAAATAAACTAAATGCTAGTAAAGATGGAAAAATTGCAATCGAATTTCTCTCACAACAATGCATTCTATATTAGTACCAATGATAATACTAAAAGTCCAGAAAAATCAAGTGTGGAAATATGACTATTTGCATAAATCCAAAATGGCCGCCAATCCTAAGATTTTTACAGGATGTTTGAATTATTATCTAAAATAATATTTGGCACTAAAATGCCTAACATTGTATATTTAGAATTTATATTCTATGTCTTAGACAGACAACATTTATGCTTGGGAGAAGTGTACTTAATTTGCATAAACCAAGAAATGGGCCGACAAATCTAGATTGTTACACTGATTGGTTGAATTGCTTATTTGGGAAACCTTAAAAGCCTAAATTTATTACATTTATGATTTATTAGCTTTTATTTGTCGTTAAAGCGGAACCACACATGCTTGGTAGAATTATACCTACTTGCAGTAATCCAAAAATGGTGCCACTTCTACAATTTGGAGCAAAATGTCAAACTGTGGAATCACAGCTATTATGGGCAACTGACCTAAACACTGATTTGCTTTCACTATCGCTATCACGGTTAGTTAATCCTACCAGCATCCCCACCTCCGTCTTAAACCCCACACCCCCAAGGACACACCACCACTCTGCGGGCCCGCCACACACTACACTGATGATATGAGACGTGTACCCCGTCCCGCCACGCCCATTATCATCAGGACCATGTGCGATAGAGTACTCTATAAATTAATATACTTGTACTGTCATGTATAATTTTCATTTGTCAATAACTAACTGAGGGATCGAATCTATGTGGTTGGAAATGTTTTGACATGGCTAACAAGTTGGTGGCTTACCTTTCATCACTATCGCAGTTACTTCAATGCATATAATTTTTATTCATGTAATACTAATTTTTGCCTCCAAAAAATTATTGGGTTTAAAAAAATATTCATTTGTACGAATAATCTTAGGTTTTTCGATCAAAACAAAATTTGAATTCTTGATTGATCACGTTTGATTCTCACTGAAAAGTGGTATATCGTTCGAAAAAAGAACCCATGGTATCAATTCAAAAAACCAGGTTTGTTAATGAAAAAACTTGGACTTTCGATTATACTAGTTGATGAAATAAACGTTGTTGAAAAAACACAGGATTGCACGCCAGAGAAGAATCAAATTTTTTCAATCGAAAAATAGGATCTCGGCGAGACACCAGTTTTCATCTAGAGCCAGGTTTATCGACTTGAGAGAATCATCTTGATTGTTCTTAAGGTTCTCCTTAGGTTTGCAGGAGTTATGCAAGAAGAATTTGAAGAATTCTACATGCGTCGCCAGAATGCAACTGCGAATAAGTTCATTACATCATCAGAATGACATCAATCTTATGTGAGGGTACACTGTGACTCCATACTGGTGAAATGATCAGCCGTTGAGTATGCCAATGAGCTCCATTTGAAAAGTTGATGCATGTGAAGTGTCAAAGGATTGCGGTCCATTATGACGCCATGGTACTTTTGGGCACAGTTATGCCATCTAAAGTGATGTTAATTCCTCTTTTAGCGCAGAGTGGTTTGCAAAGTGGACAACAGAGCCGAGAGAGTGATGAGTGATATGGTCAATTCTGCAACACTGCTTATAAGGCCTCAACGGAATCGGCAGCTATTCCAAGTACCATATCTGTGTAGGAGTACTGAGAAGGAAACTCCCTTGGCATTCTCAGACACAAATATTGAAGGAAGAGACTGGCTCCAGGACAGAACCTTGTGGGACACCGATCCGAAGTGTGCGCTTTCTACTGCAATGCCCATTTGATGTCCCCAACCCAGGACAAAAGATCGGGAATGAGGCAATATTGGGAATTTGACAAATTGACACAGGAAGATTTTGAGTAGCTTAAGATAGAGACTTCGATGCCAGACTGTTTCATAGGCAGCAGTTAGCGCTATAAAGACTGCTCCAAACTTCTTCTGCTTCTTCTGGAAGCCGTCTCGATTTCATTGACATATTTGCTATTGATCAGTTGTTGAACTACCTCTTCTAAAGCCAACTTGGGTGACGGGTAAGCTTTTACATGTGAGAGTAGCAGCGAGAGGGGTCTATAAACTCTGGGGGCTCATTGCTGTGTGATGGTTTCTGGGGCTTCAAGATTGCAATGACTTATGAAGTCTTCCATCTAGAGGGAATTGCTGATGATCCATAAAAGTAGAGAGAAAGAGTGGAGCCAGCGCACAGCTTCAATGTGCAGTCGTCAATTCGTATGGATTGTTGCATGCCAGGAGCTTTCCCATTCTTTGAGAAGTTGTTACATTGGGAAATTGAATTATTAGAATTAAGCACATCGTGCGACGCTGTTAGTAGTATGACCAATACATTAAGAAACATTTTACGTCTGGGAAAAGTCAATCATTGTGGTAGAATACTATAGTGCATTCTATTAAAGTGGAGGGCAATGGCCCAGCCGGGGTTGGAAACTTGCAACTCTGAGATTACAAGTCCAATTAGGCTTTGAACATTGCCTCACACGGACCGGTGTGTTGTCACTTCCACTGTTGACAATACGAGGCGATTGGGTGGAATTTGCAGAGAGACAGGACCCACAGCACACTGCTTAGTGGACAGATATGCCCAGGTGAGCTTGTTGACGGGTATATTCCAGGCCTTGTAGCTTGAGTGGGTTAAGTTGATATTGATAACTCCCCCACAATATGGTATGTATCTTTTGGACCAAAAGCAAATCCAAGTAAACGAGTTGCCTTTTTCTATCCTCTCAGTATCGCAGTCGGGATTACAAGTCAATTTATACAAATCGTCACATTCCTGTCTCAACAGGGGGTGTTGTAGGATTCTGCTCTGACTGGACGTTTAGCGCTTGGTGAAGCAAGAATAGAGCAGAGGGCAGAATATGTGTTGTTGATGTTAGGTTAGAAGAATGAAGAAGTCCAAGAGCGTACCCAGGGCGGGCGCGTGGGGCACGCGCCCCCAGGTAAAAAAGAATAAAAACTCAGGAACAGGGGAGAGGAAAAATAAGAAAGGAAAGAGAGGAAAAATGGGAAAAAAATACAAAATCGGAAGTTTTAAAAGGGCAGGAGGAGATTTTTTAGGATACAAATTCTCTCAAATTTCACGGCTTCGGTTTGAGACCACCTCACCTAGAAAGTTTTGAAGGTGTATTGGACAAACAGGTGTAAAAGAAAAACAACCGCAAACCTTGTTTTTACTTGCCTGCTATCGTAATCGTTCCCCATAGATAACCATGCTTTGACTTTCTGTTGTGCACGACAGAAACTACTAAATCATCATCTTATTACATAAAGACGTCGTATTCGGCTTATTCACTTCAGGTGTGATCTAATACATTTGGTAAGCATTCCAAATATGTAAAAAACCGGGGTTTGAGAAAAATTGGGGGCGCTTCTTTCTCGAAATCTCATGTCTCTTTAAGTTTGTTTATCTCTTTCATAAAACAATGTGAGCTATACGTTTAGTTTGATAAGCTTTTGCTTGCACCCCATAATGGCGGATCAAGGGGCGTCTGACCCTGGCCACTTGCTGAAAAAAATGCGACTGTCACGGTGAAACGTACTTAATTCTATAACCTATATTAATTTGGTAAAATTTTCCGCGCTACGCGCAGCAAAGAGGTTATAAGCCTAACTTGAGAGTCAGACAGGATCTACCATTGTGATCATGGTGATTGTGAATTTAGGGAAGCACCATTAGACTTCAAGGGGGGTGGACTTTTTTTACTTTGCTCCACCATATGAGCAAAAAAAACTTTACCCACACCTTATAAGAGGGTTAAAAACTTACCCTGTGGAAACACAGAAAACATGCCCTGTTTACTTAGGTTGGAAAATACTCTATAACACATGCATAAAATTTGCATTCGCAAAGGTTTGGACGGGGTTCTCCTCTAATAAGTGCGTTTGGGTCCCCCATTTTATCAGGTAGGGCATCAGTGATGGGGATATTTTTGCATCAGGGCAACTGCCTAGCAAAGCTAATATTGTTTAACAATTTGCGAACAAAATAAGTATATTTAAAAAAAAAACAAATAAAAAATAACTCCGCATTCGTATTAAATGTGCTAGTAAAACCCTAGAATGAAGCCCCAAACGACGGCCTTGGATAATGCACCCCTCCCGGACCCATACGGATTTTTTTTTCTGGGGGTGTCAGCCAAGATCATGGCGCCCCCCGGTTGACAACATCCTGGGTACGCCTATGGAGTCTGGTCTGGCAGCTTGGATGACAGTTCACTAATGAATTGTTTGAACTTGCCACTCGGGCCATTTGTTTTCCTGAAGTGTGACCTTTTTTGTAGAGGCTGGAGATTGTGATCTTGATGTCACTGATAACCTAGATAGAGCAGTGGCCAGATCTGGGGAATCTAGAGAGGATCTTTCTCGGGTGACTGTTGACAGGTCGGGAGAGGTAAATGCCCAATGAGTGCTTGACTAGAAAGTAGGTACAGACTTACTATCAAACAGCAGCTGGAGGTGTTAGAATAGTTGTCAGAATAGTCATTCTCCATTCAAACATTTATCAAATTGTATGTCAATACCTTACTTTTCAGAAAGGTCGTGTGCCACATGTTCACAATTTTGTTTCACAAAGTTGATCAAATCAAATATTAGGTGATTAACCATTGTGCCTCGGAGGAATGGTTTGGATGCATCGTTCGGTTGGGGAGGAGCACCCCCCTAGAATATGTGACCCCGATTCACCTGTTCACTTTTAATTCATCCACGGCACAGCCCCTCATTCCATGCCATTCCTTCAGAAAAGTTAACTAGAGGTTGACACGATGGGTTGATCTACTATAAAACTGTAGAAATTGACAGCCATTTTGGTTTTATACAAGTAAGGAATAACATGCTTAAGTATTAATACACTTATAATGTAAAAAAATTTAACAATTTATGTATGTCAGAGCAATTATAGGAGAAAGAAAATACAGCAAATAATCATGAAATCTGAAATCTGGCGGCAAATTTGATTTAGCAAAATTAGTTATGCTTCCGCCAATCAGGGTATGTATCTGTATAAACGTATGAAGCATAATACTACTTATTAACCCTAACCCGGACCGGTCGTTTTGCCGACCCAACGGGCCCAAATGCAACGAGGTGCATCTATTTTTATTTTTAACGGCCAGATGCAACGCGAATACAAATTTGCGTTCATTGCATCTCGGCCATTTTCCCGGCACAGGAATAAGTAGCGTAAAGTCGGTAACGGCCCAGATGCAACTTAGAACATCGGTAAGTTTCCGGAAGACGGCCCAGATTCCACGAGGAACATCGCGTCATTTTCCCGGAAGGACGGCCAGATGCAACGATGCCGAACATCGAGCGCCATTTTCCGGAAAGACGTCCCAGCTGCAACAGGAACATCGCGTGCGAAGGCAATGAGAAGGGATCCTAAATAAATAAACAAATAAATAAAATAATGGAGGCGTACTGCACACGGAGCTGCATGAAATCTGTAGCGTATAGTTCGCCAGTAGTGAGTGGCGCTATTACGCTACGTCATAGTCGTGAGTGCGTCTATTACGATACGTCATGATCGGTTTAGTCATGAATGTTTATGCATAATTAAAGTTAGTATCGGAAAATGGTGGCGCTATCACCATCGAATCGAAATTGTCTATGGGCATTGTACACAGGGTCACCCGCCTGATGAAAAGCACTGCGCCTTCTGCGGGCAAACGTCCGAAATGCAGTGAAAAGCATCACATCATTTTCCCGGGAATGCGTCCCAGGTGCAACGAGGAACATCGGTCATTTTCCGGGAGACGGCCCAGATGCAACGAGTGAACATCGCGTCATTGTCCGTAAAGACGCCAGATGCAACGAGGAACATCGCCGTCATTTTCGGTAAGACGGCCCAGATGCAAGAGTGTTTTTTTTACAATGAGGAGTATTTTGCGCGACAAAAAATAGGTGTTGACGGCAAGATGCAACGAGGAAACATTTCAGAACGGTACCACGTTTAGTTGCACCGCATTGCGGCTGGGCCGCGTTAGGGGTTAATGTTTTAAAACTGTTATTTTATGGGCTTCAACAATATTAGGTCTAGCTAGTGCCAACATATTGAATGTAAAACAATTGAATTGGCGTCCATTTTGGATTTATGCAAATTCGTAGTTCACCACTTGGATTTTTTTGGACTTTAGTATGTCAGTCTGGGACCTGATAGAAATGCATTGTGGTGAAAAAAAAATGCTATTGCAATTTTTTCCAGCGCTCATCTCATATATTACCAGCCTACTTCCCTCATGAAGGCACAAAGCAAAGTTTACCTGTACCCCTTTCCATAAAACCAAAATATGTCCCCCGAAAAACGTATTTTATATACACAAGTGCTTATTTTTTCACATTTTAAAAAAAGTTCCATTTTTTTTCTCACATGTAAACATACTTCATTTTGTCACCAAAAACCTCCATTTTTCCACTGTTCAAACAAAACCAAATCAATTTCGCTCTTCTCATTGCATCTGAAAGACGCAGGACAGATAAGCCATGATAAAGACCTCGCTTTAGTCATCTCCATCAGTATGTCGATATGGCTGCGGAGGATAACCGACTGTCCTTGTAAATCACAACAGGCTATTTGTGGCCGCCTTTTATCATGTAGGGCATCAGTGAGGGGGATGATTTTTGCCATCAGGGCACTGCCTAGCAAAGCTAATATTGTTTAACAAACAATTTTGCGAACAAATAAGTATATTTAAAAAAACCAAATAAAAAATAACTCCGCATTCGTAATTAAATGTGCTGTAAAACCCTATATAAGCCCCAACACGACGGCCTTGGACAATGCACCCCTCCCGGACCCATACTATTTTTTTTTTCTGGGGTGTCCCAAGACATGTGCCCCCCCCGTTGACAACTCCTGGGTACGCCTATGGTCTGGTCCTGCAGCTTTGTATGACAGTTTCACTAATGATTGTTTTGAACTTTGCCACTTGGCCATTTGTTTTTCCTGACGTTTGACCTTTTTTTGGTAGAGGCTGGAGATGTGATCTTGATTCACTTGATACCGTAGATAGAGCAGTGGCCCAGATCTGGGGAATCTATAGAGTATCTTTCTTCGGGTGACTGTTGAACAGTCGGGAAGTAAATGCCCAGTGAGTGCTTGACTAGAAAAGAGTAAGACTTACTATCAAACGCAGTTGGAGTGTTATAATAGTCATCAGATAGTCATTCTCCATCAAAAATTTATCAATATTTAATGGCAATACCTACTTTTCAGAAAGGTCGTGTGCCACACCTGTTCACAAAATTTATGTTTCACAAAGTTTGATCAAATCAAATAATAGGTGATTAACCCATTGGTGCCATCGGAGGAATGGTTTGGATGCATCGATTTAGTTTGGGAGAGGAGGCAGATATGTGGCCCGTTCACCTTTTTCACAATTTTAATTTCCATCCACTGCACATCCCCTCATTCAATGCCAATTCCTTCAGAAAGGTACTAAGAGGTGCACGATGGTTTTGAAATCTACTATAAAACTGTAGATATTGCAGCCATTTTGGTTTTATACAAGTAAGGAAATAACATGCTTAGTAAATAACACTTATTATGAAAAAGTTAACAATTTATGTACTGCAGAGAATATAGGAGAAGAAATACAGCAAATATCATGAACTCTGAATCTGGCGGCCATTTTGAATTTATGCAATTAGTTATGTCTTCCGCAAGCAGGTTATGTGATTTTTTATACGTATGAAGCCGATACATGATACTTATTTAAAACCCTAACCCCGGACCGGGTCGTTTTGCCGACCAACGTCCCCAAGGCAACGAGGTGCATCTATTTTTATTTTTAACGGCCCAAATTGCAACGAGAAACAAATTTTGCGTTTCATTGCAATCTCGGCCCGTTTTTTTCCCGGCACAGGAAGAAGTAGCGTAAAGTCGTTATCGGCCCCATATGCGAACGAAGAACTCGCGTCAATTTCCCGTAAGACGGCCCAGATGCAGGGCGAGGGAACATCCGCGTTATTTTCCCGGACGACGGCCCAGATAAAACGAGGAACATCGCGCCACTTTCCAGGAAGACGGCCCAGATCAACGAGGACATCGCTCGAATGCAAGAGAACAGTTATCGAGCTAAATAATAAAAAAATAATAAATAATAAATAATGGCTGCGTACTGCACACTGATTTGCATTAAATCTGTACTTATATTTCGTCCAGCGTGAGTGCGCTATTCCGCTACGTCATAGTCGTGCGTGGCGCTATTTACGCTACGTCATGCTCCTGTTTACGTCATGAATGCATTTATGCATAATTAAAAGTACTATCGAAAAATGGTGGCGCTATCACCATCGATCGAATCGTAACTTGTCTATGGGGCATTTTGGTACACAGTGTCCAACCCCGCCTGATGAAAGCATTTTCGCCTTCTTGCGGCAACCCGCCGAAATCGTGAAAATGCATCGCATCATTTTCCCTAAAAGACGTCCGGTGCACGAGAACATCGCTCCATTTTTCCGGGAAGACTGCCCAGATGCAACGAGGAACATCGCGTCATTTTCGTAAAGAAGGCCCATGCACAGGAACATCGCGTCATTTTCCGGTTAAGACTGCCCCAAATGCATGAGTGTGCAATGAGAGTCGTTGGGCGCGACAAAAATAGTTGTTGACGGCCGAGATGCCAACGAGAAACATTTCCGACCGGTACCACGATTTCGTTGCACCGCATTGCGTCTGGGCCGTGTTAGGGTTAATGTAAAAACTCTTTATTTTATGGGCTTCAACAGCATTCAGGTCTAGCTATGCAAATATTGAATGTAAAAACATATGAATTGAGGCCATTTTGGATTTATGCAAATTAGGCATATTTCCCCCACTTGGATTTTTTTGGACTTTTAGTATGTCATTCGGGGACCTTAAGAAAATGCATTGTGGTGAAAAAATCTATTGCAATTTTTTCCAGGTCATATAACATCTATTTCCAAGCCTACTATCCTCATGAGTCACAAGCAAAGTTTACCTTTTACCCCTTTTCATAAACCAATATGTCCCCCGAAAAACAGTATTTTAGTATACGGTCATTTTCACAATCATGGTGTAATTTTTGTACCCTTGGGGTCGAAATTTAGAAGTACTTTTATTTGTTTATTTTCACTAAAAGTCTCACAGTGATCAATTTTGATTTATTACTGTTTTGGGAGCTTAAGTCTATTTGCAAATATGTGTTAATTTTGGA
The DNA here is from genome assembly GCA_023653785.1 of Ophioderma brevispina. NCBI lineage: Eukaryota > Metazoa > Echinodermata > Ophiuroidea > Amphilepidida > Ophiodermatidae > Ophioderma > Ophioderma brevispina. Next base: position 20,542 of record JAMKCH010009487.1, on the reverse strand, counting down.
AATCTTGTGGCATATTAGGTAAATTTGAGCAAAAAAGAACATCAATTTATTTGTGAAAATCCATTTTTCCCCAAAATTGTAACATAAATTTTCAGGCAAAATGTCCTAATTTAATTCAAAGTAAATATGTAGTTCAAATTTACCCTGCTTTTTGACTAGTCCTTGGTTGAATTCCATAAATATTTGGAAGGGAAGAGCAAACTTTGCCAGAAAATCTCTTATCATCACTCACTATTTTTTAATTTTTAAATGTGTTTTTCATGCGCCAAGTCCCCCATCCAAGCTCCCTGTTACTAAAAATCTCTTCAATGATGGTTCCTTCCTGACACAAATTGCAGACAAATCTGTAAATCTTACACAGTTTAATTTAAACACTGCCGTTTTCGAGTGACAGTAACATTGTTTAACATGTTTCGGAAGTGTCAAATGTGTTACCGGAGATGGCTTTTTTTTGATAATAATTGAGAAACTTACTCCTAATTTTTGCATTGCAACAACATATGCATTCCTTCTAATTATAAGAAGTGACAAATAGACTTCACAAGTGTCACAACAAGTAAATTCTAAGGTGAAATATACTGTATAATTACGTTTTATCTATGTTGCAAGGAAACTAACATTTATATGTAAAAAATTACATTCCTGTGAGACAAGTGCAAAGTTCTTCAATGTTACACCTGCACAAAGTACACAAAAAAAAAATTTTTAAGAAAGATTTTCATGTTAAAATTCTTAGAACTTTGCAATACACAGTACGTTTCCGGAGTGACAAAGACGTTAAACAAATTGTTTTCATGACCTGTGGTTTGATTAATAACACAGAAGCTGGGTATAATTGTTCATTTTTAAACAGTTTTATTCATTATACAAGAGGAAGAATTCCTAGGTTGACCAAAGAATAGAAAGCAGGACACTTGTATACACAGAGGTTGCAGGCCACAGTGTACTTGAACGTGCTGTAATAAAAATAAGAAAAATCACTTAGTGTGCTCACTAAGCCTCTCAGCATTTTTTAACTAAAAACATAACATATGGCAGAAAAAACAATCAAACTTTGTGTTACTTATTTTAACCATGGCCATGATTTTGAAAAAAATATCATTTTGGTAGGCCTTGATTTGTGTGGAAAAAAAAAAATTATAAAAACAAATGCCATTTTGGAGGCAACATTTTGTTAACACAAAATGAGAAAGTTTATTATTCTCATCCGCAAGAACCATTAGAATTAGAATTTCATATATTTTACAGTGTCTTTTTTTTCATTCAAGCTCAGTTTCATTAGATGTTTTTCAATTTCCTCTGATTTCAGTTTGTTGAGCTTCTTTAAATCATAGCCATGATTACCATTTTTATAGCAATTTGTGTTCTTAAACGAGGTGATGTGTTTGCTTACAACAGTGTTAACAAAATAAAAAAAAAAAAGATGCTGCAGGGTTCATTCCATTCCAAACCGGAGTTCACCATCTTGATTTTGGCTTTTTCATTTGCCCATGCATCGAGCATTCTGATTAGCTTTCTGATTCCAGGTCACAAAGATCACCAAAAAAAAAAATCATTTCTATTCTTATATCAGCCTGTCAAAGTTTATGACTGAGGCAAAATTCATCATTTGGTTGACATCAAACAATTAATGTCAATTCCTATGAGACCCCTGCTGAAATTCTAACATTCCATCGCATTACCTGCTTCATTTGAAACGTGGCCACTCCCATTGAATCCAAGTATATGTTTACATACCGGTAACTAAGCTTCATGGTGATCCCCCTTTAATTTTTTCCTAGGGACCACTATCATGAAATATTTGTGCTGAAGAGTTTTTAATGCTCTGCATGATTGTAAGACCGGAGGAAAAAATGACGCCCTCTCAAAGGTTGGGAACGCCTAAAGTTACCACTAAAATTATCCCTCCCAACTTTCTTATTTATTTTTGGTTTTTGATTGTACTTTTGAGTAGAATTTTCAATTCTTTTAGGCACTGATAAGTACAGCAAGTTTTTGAAATATTTTCATTGTTTCAAATGCTTTTTCCTCCGTCTAGATTCAATGGGCTCGGTCAGTACTACATGTACAGTATTAAAAAGATCAGCACTCAGCATAATATAACTTACATATAATCTTTGAGAAACTTTATATTGCATAATGATCTAAACAGACCTATCACTGTAATTTGGTGAAAAAAGTAGGTGACGATTTTAGTCTAAGATCATATATCTATGATATGGATATGTAACATTTTACGGTTGTAAATAAAATTATTGCAATCATTTGGTGAGCAAAAATAATACCATTTGACCTTTATATATACAATGTAAAGGTCAGATAATATTTAGTGTAAAGTATAGACCAGTTAAAAACAATGTTTGTAAAAAAAAATATATCAGTCTCCCTTGTTCAAGAGCAAGCTGCATGGTGACCTAGCAGTTCAGGTTATTTTTTATATGACTGCTTTTTTTTATTCAGGCCACCTTAATTAAGGGAACCTAACTTTAAGTAGGAGGGATAAAATTTAGATTTCTTGCCTGTAATGAATAGCACAAACATGCAATTAATACATTTTAGGAGCATTTACAGACCCTTTCAGCCATGGATCAATACCTGTGGGTGTCCCCAAAAATGGAATAAGCATAGTAAATTTCACATAGGATGAGGGCATTTCCTACAAATCAAATTGTTGTGCTCAATTTGCACTAGCTGGTCAACAGACCTGTTGAGTAAAGTCATGTTCTGATTTCTTGCATAACAATGCAATCTTAAAATAGTAACGTTTTCATTTTTGTGTCAACTGAATGTAATATTCTAACACATTTAAAAATATGACAAGCAAAACACAAAAATTACAACTACTTAATTAAGATAATCCAATTACATCCTTTTACATACAATTAAACGCATGCAAGACCACTAAGGTCTCTGGTACAATGCTAAATGCAGTATGCATCCTTCCGTCCTGTCAATTTTGGGTAATTTTAGTGACTTTTTCACATGGGTCACCATTTTTTTACCTGTACATACATGAGGCACGCATTATTGCATAAAGGTAGATTCTCAATAGTCAAAATGGAGATATCTCAAAAGTAAGGGTCACAAACATTAAAACAACAAAACAACAAACGTAAGGGTCTAGGGGATTGTACCATTTCTATAATGGGGTCAGTGAATACTGCACAGGCAATACATTTGAGTATTTTAAGATCTACAGCAAGCAGAGGTCCCTGCCAGTGTGCCCTGAAATGGGAAATTTTTAAATATTTCCGTACAAGGAGAAATTTAATGAAAAATGTCAAGTTATTCCTGTTTCTTTCTCGTTTACAAACCATGGGTAAATAGCCCTGTGCTGATTAGTTGCTTAAGATTTACCTTTGTTAAAATGACTCTTGTTTTATTGCAAATTGCAAATGACTGAATTTTTGCTCAGAGTTTGTGAAACTTTGATAACCGCAGTCTATGAGAACGAATGAATATATGGATTTCTGTTTGGTGATCGTCGAAGCTAGAATTTAAATCCCCAGGAGTCAATGGCAAAAACTCAAGATGTCATGGGAACTCTTTGTTTTGGGCATGGGAATGACCCGCAGATATGCTAAATTTGTTAACAAAAGTATTTTTTGTGTTAAAACTTGTTACTCGTTGAAAAATTATGGCAACACAAGCTAAGGCCTTGCAATGATGTTGTAAATACGCAGGTTAACAAAAATGTCCCCAATCCGAAACAAAATGATTAAGAATTGTGTTATTTTCTCTAAAACATTCACAACCGTTTGTTTGGTCAAATCTTATACGATTTTATTATCTTGAAGATATTTAAGGGAAATCATATTTAGTTAAACAACAAACAATTCGGGTTAAAGGAGTAAGGGAGGAGCACTAAATGAGCAGGGGGGGGTAATGAAAGACGGAAAGAAGAATTTATGGGCACATTACTGTCACCAAAAAAAATGGGAACTTGTTATGCGTCTGGAATGTCTATTCAAATGGCACAAAAATTAACAAATAACATGAATACACTGGTATTTAGTCAAATTTATCCAAGTGTATGTATTAAAGCATCATTATCATTTGAAATGTTCTTTCCAAGGTACAAACAATCACCAGATCAAAACACAGTAAGCCTCCAAGACTCCAAAAATGAGAATTTACATTGTTACAAAATTTGTCATCTCGAGACACAAAATTAGTCTCAGGGAGAAATTTTAAAGTTGACTAGTGCAGCACCTTGGTGAGTGTAATCCTATTCATGATGAGCATCACTACTAATCACTACAACAGAGATATAAGCAGCAAGAGATTTCTATTAAGCAAGTAAAGCGGAGATATTTAACTTAACTGTTTCGGAAGTGACAAATGTGTTTCGGAGGTGACATGTGCTAACGGAAGGTATAAGGGTGTATTAATTTGAAATATGTTTGGGGTATTTTTACAACTTTTATTCAAGTAAGATGTTAAGGCAGTTGAAAATTTAAAGTAGTTCAAAACATGGCCTTGTATCTCTTTAAAAAATAAACACTATCAGTTCATTGTTGCGGCAAGGGAAGTGACGAAAATGGTACGGAACAGTTAACAGTGACTTTGATTGCGCACAAAATCTTAAGAGGGCGAAGGATCAAAATTCTTTGCAACTGAATGCAAGTCATACTGGTAGTTGTGAATACACCAAAAAACAGAGAATTCTTATTAAATAATTTTAATTTTTTAGTTTTTTGATTTTTAATTCTTAAGCATCATTTGTTAACGGAAAATGTCACCTCCGAACGCTGAATTGCAACGACCTGTCTCCTGGAATGAGAAGCAAGAATGTGGAACAAAATCGCATTAATGGTTGGACACTTTGTTCTATAATAATAATAAAACAAACACTGGGATTCACTGCATGTTAAAGTACAGGCTTTGAGAAAATCGATGTAAGTTGGGGGGGGGGTTCCAACCAAAAGTGCAATTTAGACCACATAATTGGCCACCAAATCCAAAATAAAAAAGTAAGGAGGTTTGTTAGCTAGCTGAGCTAGCCCTATATAGGATAGTTTACACAGCCAAATATCTTTGAAATTCTCATTGCATTATTGTATACACATCGCTTATTTGTCAAAACTGAAAGTTAAACCACTGATTGTGAAATGGGCCTACACATGCTTATTTTTCACATTTTCTTAAAACACATTTCATTTTTTTCTCCACATGTAAATACTCATTTGTCACCAAAACACCCATTTTTTCCACTGTTCAAAACAAAACAAATCAATTTCGCTCTTCTCATTGCATCTGAAAGACGCTGGGCAGATAAGCCAGATAAAGACCTCGTGTCTTTAGTCATCTCCATTCAGGTATTCGATATGGCTGTCGGAGGATAACCGCCTGGTCCCTGTAAATCACAACCTGCTATTTGTGGCGCCCTATTATCATCCCTTTATTACAGCTCTGTTAATCCCAAGATATGCCTGACATATAAACACCAGTTTGCCCAAATATTCACAACGTTGGTCCCTTAAAAATACTTTTTATCTACCTTTACTTAGCTAATAAAAGCCCCATTTCAGGGACTGATTCTTTTAAAATAAGTGGTGCTCGGTAAAGCTCTCCTAAAGCAAGTCAAAATCCATCATCTGGGAGATTTTTGAAGGGAGCGTCGTGGCATTTACCACTGCTACCCAGGGAGACCAATTCCCCAGGGAGCTTTTAATCACGCTCCTAAAAAGTGTTTAAGGGGAGCTATAGGGGAGCAATCGCTCTCACTCCTTAAAAGTCAGTCCCTGCTATTTTGAAAGATGTTGGGAAACTCAATGTATCAGAAGGAACAAAACACATGGAACAAAATGTGTGAAAAATGTGAGAAATTACTAAATTATACAATGGAAAGTCTGAAACTGAATCTTATATTGCATGAAATTTTAGTAACACAAGCAACTTTTCAAATGTGTACTGAGGTGTGGAAGTTTGTGTGTTTAAACTACAATCATGGAAATATTTTTGGGAACTGAACGATTTTGGAAAACCGTTCCCCATCTTCCCCGTCCAATGCTGAAGTGAGGTATCATGGCCAATTTGCCCAAATTAGGGGGTTTGTGGATTTGTAGGTTAAGGGAATGTTGGGCGTCAAATAATTGCTCACAGGGCTTTGTAAGTATAGGGTCCTAGCCTACTTGATCAATGTACAATAGTGTTCAAATGTCCAACTAATTTATTTCCAAGATTGTAGGTGAATAACTTGCTTTTATTTGCAACCTTCCTTACTACATCGGTTTTTTCGCCCAGAATGGAAAAAGCCAAAGTTCCCCTATTTTAAAAAAAAACCAAAGTTACCCCTATATTTACAACTGGTGACCAAGTCAGCATGTGGGAAATAATCACCTCTTTCCCGTTCTGCCACTTATTTCTAAAATCATGGGAAAGGCTGTTCACAATCAATTGTATTCGTACCTTGTTGACATGTCCTTCCTCTCTGATAACCAATCAGGTTTTTCGTGCTAATCTTCCACAGCTACTACTTTTGCTTGATGTACAGATTTTTTTGAAAATATGGATGAGGGTCTTGCAACAGGTGCAATTTTCTTGACCTCAGCAAGGCTTTGACTGCGTTACCATTCTCTTTCTCATTGATAAACTTTCACAAAATGGAATTACTGGTCCTGCACTTACATGGTTCGATCCTATCTCAGTGACAGAACTCAGGCATCAACATTAATCTACTCTTTCTGGACTTCAAACATATCAACATTGGGAATCCCCAGGCTCTATACTTGGCCTCTCTTTTATCATTTTTGTCAATAATCTTTCAAATAGTGTTAACTGTAAATGTACATTATGCTGCTGAGACCCCAACTTCTTTGTACTCAGACACCCCCCACTGTGAATTTGAACGCAATCAAACTAATCAAATTTCTAAAGGGTTTGATGATAACAACTCACTTTGAATGCCAAGAAAACCAAGTTTATGGTATTTGGGTACATGGTCATGTTCTCAATATTTTCAATGTTTCTCTGTACTGTATTGATACTATTGAAAGGGTTGACCAGTTTAAATATCTTGGTGTAATTTTTGATCCTCTGATGTCCTGGTGTGATCATATCAATCAAATGTCTGCATGTATTTCTAAACGTTGTGGTGTTATAAGAAGACTTAAATATTATATTCCAAAAGATACTCTTGTTATGCTTGCAAATTCAATTGTCATGCCACATTTTGACTATTGCAGCCCTGTCTGGTCTAACTGTACTAACGATCTTATGAATACACTTCAAGTTCTTCAAAATAGATTAGCTCGCATAATTTTATCAGCTGACATTAGAACTCCTGTTAAAGACTTGATCTGTACACTGCAGTGGAACAAACTTATTAATGATCGGTTGTATAACCATATGCTAATGCTTATTTTTAAATGCTTCAAAGGTCTTGACCCAGGTTACCTTTCCTCTCAGTTCACTTTTATGCACTCAGTTCATTTAAGGGTACCAGAAGTCAAACCACAAACTGTTTGTATGAACCACCTTGGAACCTAAATGCAGGGAAACGTACGTTCCATATGAGAGCAACCAAAATATGGAACAGTCTTCCTTCTGATATCCGCTGTAACTATAAATAACTGTAAATATTATTTCTCACGCCTAGAATGCGAGAGGCTCCGGGTTCGAGACCGTGTATTTTTTGTCTTTATTTAGTTCTGTGCTCGCCAGTTTCTCCGAGCTTCTATATAATATGTAACTATAATACAATGAGTCTATCTCAGCTTAAAGCATCTACATTTGTAAATCCCACATAAGCATACTTTGTACTACTGTAGATGTCTATAGTTTCATTTATACTCATTGCTTATTTTATTTTGTTCTGTGTTTAGTATTTTTTATCTGATGTTAATGTCTGTATAAGTTCATTCTGTACAATGTGTATATATGCAGGGCCTCCTTGGAAATCAGTGCTCTTGTCACTGAAGGGGCTACCCTGCCTAAAGAAAGTTTAAATAAAATAAAAAAAATAAATACACCACCCCCATTTTTATGGCCTGCAATATGCAGCTACATGTATGTGGGGCCGCGGGCGGATAATGCACGGCTATGTGTATTGTGTATTTCACAGGTATTCCTATGAAAACATCAATTCAGAGATATAAATAGAAGACTGTATTTTCCATCTGAGTTTGCGAGAATCAAAATTTTATACTTGAAATGACAACACTTGATTCAATGGGAGAAATTGATTCGCATTATATCTAGATGCACCGAGAATCACTGCGAAAATAGATTCTGTGATTCTCATCGAATTTGCATCTCTGTTCTCACAAACTTCAATTTTTAATATAGGTATTTTGCAACTTGTTTTTGTAAAGTCTTTATTCTTGATGAGTAAATCTGTGCCGGATGATAAAATAAACTATTGCCAAAAAATAAAATGACATGTTGTACAAGTTTTCAAAGATAAATTACAGTTTTATAGCCCAAATTTTAAATGTATATTTTTCAATAATTTTCAAGCATAACAGGGAGCACCGTATTAACCATGAAACAAGATATTTAAAAACTTGCAAAAAAAAAGCTTGTCTCTGCCTAGGAGTATTAATGTAGCCCACAATCCTACTTGTTTGTAGCCCGGTAGCTTTTCTTCTACCGTGAAATCCACTTTACAGTTACACACTGAGCATTTACAACATAATTGATGGAATCCCTAGGAGTAAAATTAAATTACATTTTATGGCAACTCTTGCTGTCATCAATAAAAACAATGACTATTTGTATTTTCTCTTCATTTTCCAATGTATGGTGGCAAACAATGCAATACTGTTAGAATTTATTTCCATATTGTTTGTAAATTGGAGGAAAGTTGAGTGGCCAGATGTTGTGTACACATCAATTTACAAGGGAAATGACCCCGAAATTTAATTATGGAATTTTCATCTTCATCTGACCAAAACCCCAAAATCTTTTCTGTATAGTTTTTAGTGCTGGGACGTTTAAACGTTTACACGAACGGAAGTGTCACTAACGTTTAGAAAATTCACTACACGTTTACACGTAAGCAAACCCTACTAAATTTTTTTCAGTATTATTTTAATTGTTGCAGTCAAATTTCACCAAAATTACCCCCACCGTCAGTGAAAAGTAAGTTAACAGTTCCAATGCTTCTTCTAGAAATGGTTTCCGACTTTTACGGAAACAGAAAATCCCCCGTTTACCAAGTTCTTGTGCGTGAGTGGGTTGACTTCGGCATCTTCACGCATAAAACGGCCCAATTATGCGGTTGCTTCAATTACAGAGGGATCTACCAAAAAAGGTAAAATGGCAGCGGTAATGGCAGCTTCCGCAGTGATTCGTCGTTGGGATCTTTGGGATATCAACGGTTTATTTTGGATTAAAACATAACAGTACAAACAACATTTTATGGTTCAAGATGATATTTAAGATTGAATGCACAGCCGGGTACCCATTACGAACGATTTATGGCGCAAGAATTGCATTTGCGTGGAAGCGCCAAATTCGGCAGTCGTTAACTTGTTATGATCGTTTAAACGTTTAAACGAACGGAAGTACAGACCGTGTAAACGGATTGAAAATTAAACGGTAACTCCCAGCTCTAATAGTTTACACTGGTTTCAATAAATATTTATTTTTATGTGGGAGCTAAATTTTTTTTGTAAGCCCATAGGATACTCTGTAAAATATTGGTTGCCACAATTGGGCACTTTTTTGCTCATTACATCCAAACAAAACACAAAGATTTCAGTTCCACAAGGTAAATGATAAAAAACTATGAGCTTTCTTCAGACACCAACATTTTTGTCACTTCCCGTAAAATATCCTAGGATTCTTGGGGATGAGGCTATTAGGAATCATGCTACAGACTTTTAAAGATGACTCAGAGAGTTTGAATATAATTTTGTTGTGTATTATTTAAAAATATTCAACTAGAAAGAAAGATAGTCACCTAAAATGTTCAATTCTAAGGTTGAGATGAATCAGATATTTTGTTTTGATATCTAGTAAAATATTAATATTTAACAAAAATTCTGGAATATTAATACAAAGTTCCAATTTTCTTTATTACAAAGTACATCGATTTCGGCTTAGCTATTTTTAGTATATACGACAGCATTATGTATTTGCAACAAATGTTAGAAAATTGAGGGCACCATCCCCTGGAAATTTGTGAGTCAGCCTTTAGAAGCCCATCCAGCCTGTTAGTGTACTTTAATGGTTAGCTCAGTGGCAGTTTTTCCAAACTGCGATTTGGTAGTCCCAATTGGGCAACTTCGGAAGGCTTACCACGACGCCCAATTTTTTTTACCGCGATTTCTTGGCCAAATGTTTGAGTACAGTTAATAGTTGTGTACTTCCAATTTGCCGCGCGACTTTTTAGCGATTTGGGCACCTTACCGGCCATATTACACCGCGATTTGGCCAAATTATTTTTTTGGCAACCCTGCTCAGTGGCGTTTTTGCTTTTCTCTACTCAGGAGTAGCTATATGATGAAATTGCTGTATGTAACAGTCACTCACTGTAGTAACATAACATTATTAGCTGAGAGTGGCAAGATAAATGCTATTTTTGATCACAGTAACCTTCACTGGATAATGTATCACAAAATTGATTGATAGACAATTACAATTTCCATGCTTGACATGCCATTGTCTAAAAGACGACAGATTTGACCTTTAAAAACATCTTAATTTAAAGGCACACAAATTTCTGGGTGTCTTTTGGATATGAGTTCATAGTCAATAGATTTCTTCCTTGGTATACTGGCTACAGATATACATGTACCTTGAAAGTAAAAATAGTGGCAAATTTAAATTGTTTATTTTCAATAAAACATGATGAATTTTGTATTAGCAAACATTAAATTAATTTTTAAAACATACAAAAGAAAACATTTGAAGCTTTAAACTCTGACAGAGGGTGATGTGTTTGCAGATAAGCATTGCTGAATCATGGCTTAAAATTGGTTTGGGACATCTTAAAAATCTCTCAGTGCACTTTTAAGGTTTGGCGGTCACACTACATGTACATGTACGGCTAGTCGGCTATATGCTAAAATACTATGTTTTTTTACAAGTATGCACACAGCTATGTGCCACAACCTTTGAACAAAACTGACCTATCACATACAAATATTTATTCTTACAGGCTTACAAAATATAAAGAAATGTAAAATTATTTTTGAGATATACTGTATTACACATGTATTTGCCAGTGTCACTTTTCATTTCAACTTACCTTCACTTTCCTCAAGTTCTGTAAATTTCACTCCCCCTCTGAAATAGCAGATAAACAGAGAAAATTATTAATATTGATCTCAAGTCAGAATTTTTATACACACGTATAGAAATTATAGAATCAAATTGACATACTGCCTTGACCTTTAAATACAGATTTCAAGCCAACTATGTACTTGCAGGTTATGTTAGCACATCTATGCCATTAAACAAAATACTGAAATATGAATTTTGATGATTTTTTCTGATGTTTCGGATCAGCAAATCACTGCTTATCCCTTTAACTTGTCACCTTGTGAGGTTTCAGCAGAAATCTTGTTAGCCTTGACAGGACAATTTCTTACACCATTGACACAAGATATCTGATAATTGTCATCACTTTATCTTTTCTGTTCCACCAAACACTGAACATAAATTTAGGCTTGCACATTCTTGATGTCGTAATATAATGAAAGTTGTTTTTCCAAAAGACCCTGTAGATATGGGATGACCATGAAATTTTGACGGTTTGAATGGAGTGTCCTGCATCCCGCATTACATTTTCTGGAAGAAATGGAATCACATGCAATCCAATTTTTGAGGGATTGGCCTAAATTAATTTAAATTGGGCCAATTTCCATGCACTTTGCACCCACTCGGTCTCATTTAGCACTTATTTCAAGCAGGTCACTGGTGCACCCCAAAATCTTAAAATGAGACTAGAGAGTGTACTATATGTCACAATGACCCCTTTGTAACACACCCCTGGCCACTGGGACAACTTGGGAATATGTACATTAGGATTTGGGAATTGTAAAAATTAAACAATTTGAAAATCTATTGAAAATAGTAAAAATTAAGAAAAAATGCTACTAAAATTAATAAGCAGGTTTTTGCTACCTGCAACTTTATGGTTTTGGAGAGAAAATATGCCCATGTGTTTTCAGAAAAAGCTAAATTTAGCACTTAATCAATGGTTTCAGTCTACAGTGTACTGCCGAAGTAAATTCTGAATTTATGGCTTCTTTTGCAGCATTCAATGTGCAGCCACTGTATGAGAAGATAGTGTACATGTATACAGTATAATGTAGACTAACTGTCTATTCATGTACCGGTACATGTGCATGTACCAAAGACGCACTAAAATATTGGTTATAACATGGATTTATTATAGTAAATAATAACTCCATGGGTAATGAACAAAACAAAAAAAATAAAAGAAACCGCATTAAGCCAGTTTTACCACCAATGTGTGGCTATCTTGCATTGTACCAAGCACTTTGATTGTATCCCAATCCCTACTATTAAAAGTTAATGATTTGGTATCTCTGTGTGGTCCGTAAACGGACAGAAATTGTAGCACAGTTGCCTATATGGGACTTTGTATTTTTAATCCACAGCATTTGCTCATAACACAACACGCAAAATTGCAAGCAATAATTTTGTGAAATATGCCTTAGCTTTCTCAAGGATATCTGGTGAAAGGATAAATCATCCGGTTGCTAAACATGAAATGCAATTGAAAATTACACAAAAGGGCCGTTGAATAAACAATCGAACTGGACAAGCAGGAGACGTTATTGACATCTTTAATCCTTTTCACAGGTCGTCAACACCCCTAATTTTTGTATTTTCAAAATCAGAGTAACATAACTAACAATTAGCATTTGTTAGATCATAGCGCAAGTGCACCTGTAGCCACAAATTACAAATGAAAAAAGGTGAGTCTTAAGAATACAACAAAATTGAGAGATATTGTCGGTTTCTTTTAAGGATAGTACGATGGAAATTTTCCAGAGACTGTGGACCAGCGCCGCTGAAAAGACTTTGCCCCCTACGACCTGTGTTTGTTCTAGTTAGCATGAAGGCTGGTAATCCTTGAGCCGTGAGTTTCGAGTAGCATATGGCAACAGCATAGTTATATAAAAAGCATGAGGCATATTTTTGTTCATGCAGTAAGAGACATGAGAGATTTCCCAGAAAGAAGCGCCCCCTATTTTTGCGAACCCCGGTTTTTTGCATATTTGGAATGCTTACCACATGTAATAACGATCACACCTGAAGTGAATTAGCCTAAAACGTCTCTTTTTATGTAATAAGATGATGTTTAGCAGTTTCTGTCGTGCACGACAGAATTCAAAGCATTGTTTTCTATGGGGACGATTGCGATAGCAGCAAAGTTCAAAAACAAGGTTTGCGGTTTTCTTTTGTACTTGTTTGTTCAATAAACCTTCGAAACGTCTCGGTAGGTGATCTATAACCGATTCAGTGAAATTCAGAGAAATTTTGGTCTATCTCAAAAATCCCTCTGTCCACTTTATTTCCAACAAAAAGACAGATGTTTAATTGAATCCTTTCCCTTTGGCAGCCCAGTGAAGTTTTTTAAGTGCCAGGGTAATATGGTCTCTCTTGGATATGGAGCATACCAGCCGTGCAGCATTGTTCTACAATCTTTGAACTCTGTTCATTCATATTCTGTGGCACCGGAAAGAAGAAGATTACCATAGAATCTTCAAGACAAGAGATGACAAAGCCTCTTGAACCAGTCTATGAGAGAGGTTACTACTAAGAGGAACCTCCTGGAGGTGTAAACTGACAAATTCTGGTAAGCCTAGTGCCCCAACTTTTGCTTTCACTACTTTTTATATCCATTTGGCATTATTTCCCCTATTCTGCTCATTATTTCCCTGTTCCTGCACTTTGTGAAAACCTGTCCCCAATTTTTAAATGTCTAATGAAACTTACGAGAGAAGATGTGTTGCAGTCTCTGGAACTCTGTAGACTTTCCATCCAAGGTTTTCAAAGAATGTGTGAGTCTAGCGTGGCCGGTTTCTTTCACCAACAGGGTCTGCAAAAAAAAAAAATGGGAATGTTGCTGCGAGTATGAATCTACAACAACTGCAGTTTAATTTAAAAGCACTATTGGTGTCAGGTCAGGTTATCTTGAGGGCCTGCTACTGGTATCCCGGCAACCACGTACTACCTGTCCCAGGGCTGGGTTGTCGGTGGCTAAATTGTCATCACCCCGTCAGTTTCTTAGAAAATCCGCTGAGGACTTGTGCCGACTCGAGGAGGGTCGCTGGTTACCATGGTAAAAAGAAGATCTACCTACAAGGGCGTCGGCTTTGGAGAGCTAATGGCAGCTATCCAGCACCGGGTTCAGCACATTGACGTCAGGAAGGGCATCCGGTCAATTATCTTTTGCTTCAATAAATCCTCATAACAGTATTGCTGTGAATCTAGCCACCTCTGTTAGCACTACAATGTACATGTAGGACAAAACCAGATTTAAAACTTTGGTTCTACTACCCCTGCATCTACTACTATGTAAATTTGCTTATTTTTAGTCTATGCTTATTTATTGCACATACTTTGAAGCAAACGGGTAACCCTGAACAGGCACATATGCCCAGGAGGTGGGGATCTACAATTCTTCTTCTTCTTGCGTATGAGGCATGATGTTGAAGTTGGTGGAGCCAGCTCACTGTTGGCTGGTTGGGGTTTGAAAGGTCTCCACCGGTGGACGAAAGGTGGGGCACTCATTGAGAATGTGATCTGCAGTCTGTGATGGAGCTACATTGGCAGGCTGGAGATGGTCGCAAAAAAAAAAAAAAAAAAAAGAGAAAACAACAGTATAGTAACAACGACAATCGTAGAATCGTAGTGCGATGGTTAACAGCTGCTGCTTAGTCATGCTTACTCATTCATATACCATGCACCACAACCCTTAAGACAAACTTTTAATTGACAACACGGACCTTAAACATGGCGAATCGGACCTTCAACATCACAAAGCGGACCTTTGTCATTTTTGGGGGGGTGCGTCGCACCCCCCGCACCCCCCCTGGCTACGGCCCTGAGCCAGGCAGTGTTCCAGGTCTAAGATGCTGAATGGAGAGTTTAGTAGCGTGTCGATAAAAAGGTCGACGCGAGCACAGTCGCTGTCTGCGGAGCTGGTGTGATTCTTTGACAGTGTTAGGCAGCAAAAAAAAAAAAAAAAAAAAAGGCACATATGCCCAGGAGGTGGGGATCTACAATTCTTCTTCTTCTTGCGTATGAGGCATGATGTTGAAGTTGGTGGAGCCAGCTCACTGTTGGCTGGTTGGGGTTTGAGAGGTCTCCACCGGTGGACGAAAGGTGGGGCACTCATTGAGAATGTGATCTGCAGTCTGTGATGGAGCTACATTGGCAGGCTGGAGATGGTCGCAGCCCCATCGTTGCATTGCTGTTGAAATGACCGACACACGTGTGAACCCTGTTCAAGGTGACCCATTCCTTACGTGGAAGATTGCTACCAGGTGGGAGTTCTGTCATAGGTGTGATAGTGATTGGTCTGGTCTTGGAGTATCTAGCCAGGCAGTGTTCCAGGTCTAAGATGCTGAATGGAGAGTTTAGTAGCGTGTCGATAAAAAGGTCGACGCGAGCACAGTCGCTGTCTGCGGAGCTGGTGTGATTCTTTGACAGTGTTAGGCAGCAAATGCTTAGTGTCCAACAGAGCCGTATTCACCAGTTTATTGTGTGTGATGTTCTCTCCGATGCACCGCAGGTGCTATGCCTGAATGCACTGGTAGAAACTCAGATGTTTGTACGGAGGCACCGTATTGGTTCTCATGGTCTCATTGAGTACTTTGTCCATCTTCTTTGTGAGAGCTTTTCCCATGCTGTGGCGCATACTCAGCAGTGCTGTAGACCAGAGCCAGTGTGGGTCATAGGGGGTAGATCCCCAGCAAGGGCGGCACAGGATGTTATGCCTCGAAGATACCTTTGCACTGAGATACTGTCGATAAGTAAGCTGCCGATCAGCTTCACTCCCAGATATGTTTGTGTAGGATTGTAATGGCAGAGGCGCTCCACGAGGTTCGATTTGAAGCTGACAATGAGCCTCTTTGGTCCTACGATGAGAGGCTTAGCGGCATTTGGCATTAGCAGATTTGGAAGCTCGGTCCTCTAGGGTGGAATCCGTCAGGGTGGTACTTATATTCCTGTAGCCCCAGATCTGCCATTACCAGTGGCTTGGAAAATCACAGGTTTCACCCGACACCTCTTTTTTTAACCTAAACCGTACTTCGAAGATGCATTACGATAGCACGACTCTGGAACAGCTATTATGTGTGATGTAAAATGTGAAAGTCAGAGAAACCAATGAAATAATGAAATCAGTACTACTTCACCCCTCCACCCACAATTCTAGAGGATAGAATGAGAACCAATGACTCAACTTGCATAATTAGCCTTCCTGAATTAACTTTTGTCTATATTGCTGCTGATGACCATTAACAGACTGGGAAGAAATTCCACTTTTTTTAGGGGGCAACACATGTTAATTTATGCTTCATTGCTACAAAACGCCACTCTTTTATTTTAACATTTTCCAAACAAGTAATTGCATTAACGATTTTCTTTATAAAGTATAAGGATTACCATTTCATGACTTTGTACAAAGATTCCTGAAACATGTTAAGCCTTTTTGCATTTCTTACTGCGCATAGTTCAACTTTTGGCTGGCAAGTATCCCACTTTTGGTGGGCAGTGACCCTGTACTTGAATGGCCTTCCCTCTCAGGGTATATGTTGTCTGCAAATGTAATAGCTGCATGTCAGAACCACGTGCAAGCTTGTGCCAGGAATTTTTAATATGCATATGGCAAATGCATCTCCCAGGATGAATCTTGCTCAAATTTGGAGTTATTTAAATTTGCTACAGAAGTCTGCTCGGGAACCTGGCTCAATGCACTATCCTATTTCCAATACTTATCCGAACTGGAGCCAATTTCCCCTTGACCCCCCGACCACATGCAATTTCTAACTCGGAAAAGCCTATTATTTCATTTTTTTTTTTTTTTTGTTTTTTTTTTTGTGAAATGATGTAAAAGCCATTTGGGAGACTTTGTCAGCATCATTTTGGACAAATCCTCACTCAACTTTACTTCCATAATAACATGACAATGATTTCAACTATTTCAAACTTTTTGATAAGATGGTTTTGGGGTTTAGGATACCTTTACACTCACCTATTTCCATTTTTTGTCTAATATTAAATTTATGGTTTGCAGTTTTCAAGTAATAAGCCCATTTTGCCGTTGCAAAACGTCCAAACCCTTGAACCCTAACACATCAAGGTCTCCCCCGACAATACTACATCCAACCGGCAATGAAAGCACTACATTTCCGACCGGCAATTAAAGCACTTGTGCCGTGTGCGTAGCTGGTGGACTTTTAAAGCAGTCCCCTCCCCCATTGGCCGAGGATATACGATTGTCACCCCGACGCAGCCCCTGCTAGTAGGGAGGGGGGCCCGCGTGCCATAGCAGGGGATGTACAAAAAACATGTAAGCCCGGCTATCCGGGATTTCGTGCTACTTTAGAGGGGACAAAGGCGGGGGTGTCACGACAGCAAAATGTAAACATTTCCCGGCTAAGTCCCTTCAGTCCGGGACCCCCCCCCAGGGCCGGGATGTAATTGACAAGTGCATAAATACTTGAAGTTGGGAGTAGGCATCAATGAACAACACTGAAAAGTGGACATGACTTGAGAATTGGCTTGTCCTACTCCCCCCCAGTCCTCATGTAAGTTTACTAATTTCACCATGGATACTCATTTTGTTATACAACTTACAAGCATTCATAAAAATACAACCCAGAATTTTCAGACAATTTGCCAAGCCTCAAGTCAATGCGCTTAACCATTTAATTTCTTTCAAAAATGGTACCCACAACAAACCTCACCGCACCGTTCATTCACGATTCAATTACATGTGAATTTTTGGTACACGCTTACCGCCTGTGAGGACGATTCTGTAATTTCTTTTCCTTCTTTTCTCGCCAAATTTCCGTTGGATTTCTTTCTTGAGTTACACTACACCTAACACCATCATGCCGGCAAACTTTGATGTCCATGGAACGGAATAAAGACGGCTTATCAGACAATTTCTCGTCAGAAACTGACGGCCAAAACCGCAGAAGACCATGTGTAAAATGTTGTCACGGGCATGGTCGCGCGCTTTTTTTTCCCTTGTTGCAATCGGTTGTGTTATTAATTACATCGTCAACAAACGTAGTATTATGATATTCACTATGACGTCAAACTTCGCCTCACGCGCAAGTTCATTCATAAGTTTGGCCAATAAAAAGGACATGGTTTGCAGTACAAAACAAAAAAAAAACAGCACCAGCATAATAATGCAAAATATTATTTTGCATTATGTTTTCGGAGGGTTTCTGTGGACATAATCAGTAATATTGCAGTTCCAGACATCCTGAGCATTGATGGTCCTGGATAAGCAGATAGATTTGTTGTTTTGCCTATCTACAATCGTGTCATATTGGATGGGCAGGGTCCAATATTTTATTAGTTGTGGATGACGGCACAGATGACCTCCACTACCATAAATTAAAAAAAGTAAAAGAAGTACTTGTTTCAGATTTGAGAAAAAGAAAACAAAAAAAAATGTTATGGTCCAGTGCCATGAAAACAGGATATTTTTTAACCTTGAATTTTATTATTTTATGACAATTCTGCGCAAAAATAGTGGCCGGTCTGTCCAGTGACCGTCAATTTAGCATGTTTCATCACTAACAGACCCCACATCAGTACCTTACAAAAACATCCTTGGAAGCAATGCATTGTGGAAGCTATTGAAATCTTCTGTGGTCGTCCCACCAACATTATAATTCCGACTCAGCTATTAAGATCTATTTTACTTACCAGGAAAATAACGTTTTGTATTGAATGGAAGCGAGTTTGAAATTTTTGTTTCATATCCAATTTGAAACACAGTTTTAAGCTAATTGCAACTCAAATAAGCTAACAATGTCAAAATTTCGCACCCGTTATTCCACAAAAGGGCAAAACGTCCACTTTTGGAAATATTTTTGTTTTAATTTTTTAGTTTTTTTGGGGAAAATTGACAAGAAAGT
The DNA here is from genome assembly GCA_023653785.1 of Ophioderma brevispina. Lineage (NCBI taxonomy): Eukaryota > Metazoa > Echinodermata > Ophiuroidea > Amphilepidida > Ophiodermatidae > Ophioderma > Ophioderma brevispina. Next base: position 1,451 of record JAMKCH010009487.1, on the reverse strand, counting down.
ACACCTTTTTATGGTGATGGGATATTCAAAAAGGACCAATTTTATGGGGGTTAGGTACACTTTCCCACAGTGAGGACTTTTACCAAAGTGGGTCCCACTTTTGAGGTCCCGCACACCCCCCCCAAAAAATCCTGCCTACGGCCCTGATTGTATTCTGAATATTATGTTTTTAGATTTTCTTTTGGTGGTCAATTTGTAAAACAGAAATCATGCAATTCAGCCTATGACTACAAAGATTTTAATAAACCCACAAAATGCCATCGTTCATCCACGCACACACTGGACCATCTAGCATAGTTAGTGGCCAGAGTGGTTTTTAGGCTTGTGCCAGTGCCAAGTAATATACCCAGTGTTCTAAGTAATCGAACACATTTCATGGGAATGATGAATTGAGCCACCTGGACGATAGTTTTTCCAAATTGCAATTATTTTTCAAGCGAATATGCACATCCCTGGTCAGGCTCGTTAGACTAATTTTGGTAAGACGATAATGGTGCAAAACACCATGTCAGTACTTAGGGATAAAAGGTTCAAGAAGTTTAAGAACCACAAGACATTTCATTGTCATGTGAAAAATTCCCTAAATACTAGCACCTGTGGCCTAAAAATGAGTGTAAAGTTCAGGGTTTTATGTGTGAAGCAGCATGTTGGGGGAAACACATGACCTTATTAAAGTTAAACACAAAGATATGGCCAAATGTTCACGGGTATTTTTAAAAAAAAATTTTTTCTCATGGACATTCCAAGGTTAACATTTGGCGACGGAGCCCAATTATAGTCCCCTGTCCGAAAACTCTTTTGGTGCCGGTGGGAGAGAGATCAGGGCTTGAATTTAACACTAGACCAATGCCCATTTCTGGTATTTATGGTTCAGGCAATTAGTTAAAGACACTATCAGTGATTCACCCGAAGATAAAAAATATTGAAATTTGCAGGATGGTTTTAAAAGGGAAGTATAAGTCTGTAGAACCCTCATAAAGACTTTCTTAAACTGAAAGAATGCAATATCTCCATTCAGTAAATGTGGTAGTAAGTGTCCGGAACGGACAGTAATAAACTAATATATAGGATATTTGGTCCCTTTTAGGTGATTAATGACCTATCATTTGTAGAATATGTGGCCTGATTTTGATGACTTTAGCAAATAACTTATGCGCCTTAATGCTCGGTGCAATTATTGTAAAATCATGATTAAAACAAAAGATAGCCTTGCAGACAACTGGTTGAAAAAGTTCAGCACAAGGCTGTTTTAAATACTAGGAAACTGCCACAATGAAATCATGTATGTGCATGCAATGTCGATGAAATGTTTATGATCTATAGTGCCATTCTTAGTTGTTTTTCAATGACCAATTTCATTAAACCACAGTATAATTGTGTGTGTGTATATTTGGACAAAAACCCTCATTAAATTAAAGACCAATCTCCGGGATCCAATAAACATGGCCAGA